>JAHHFK020000084.1:0-74976 GCA_024533555.2 Aedes koreicus
CGTTTGCATTTCAAAAAAGAACAAAAAATGCCGATTTTTCATGGGCTTACCTTCACCTGCACTGACGAACTTAACCATGCAGCATCAATCATAGTAACCCATGAGTCAGCAGACAAAATTTGACAGCTCTATCAATCGAACTCTAACCGTGATGGCAAAAACAGTGAAGCAACTCCGTTCAGAAGTGTGCGCGTTCAAAGAACGGCACCCCGCCGCGTTGAAAACGGACATCGTGTGGCACTTTGTGGACGCTGGATACGCCCGTTCCGTCATCTACAACATCTTGGCACTATTAGACAACAATCAGAGCATCGAAAGAAAGCCCGGTTCCGAACGGCCGACGACCCTGAGCGACAGAAGCTCCAAAGGATGCTGAAGTGGAAGATCGAGGGAAAAATGGCTACATCGCTGCGTACGCTTGGCTGGTTGGTCGATTCAACCGGCCAAACAGTGAATAAGTACCTGTCGAACATGAACATACATGTCAGGAAGCGGAAGTCGCGTCCGGTTTCGGATCTGCAGGCAATGACGCAGCGGCAGAATAAGATGGTCAGCTCAATTTTCTCGGCGAATCGTGACGTGGCGGTGGTGATGGACGACGAGACCTATCTCACCCTGGATGGCAACGACTGGCAGGGCACTTGGTACTTTACTTCCCCTACGAAGGAAGTGAGCTCCTAGGTGAAGTTCATTTCACACACCAAGTTCCCCAAGAAGGTGCTGCTGTGGCAAGAAGGGGATGTCAAAGCCGCTCTTCTTTCGCTCCGGACTGGCCGTGAACGGGAAAATTTATAGTACGAAATGCCTACCGGAAGTTGCGTCGTTCATCAAGAAATACTATAAGGGCGAAGACGCGGTGTTCTGGCCGTATACTCAAAGCGATCGTTGGAGGAGATGTAGATGCTGAATATCGATGTGGTACCCAGGTCGGTGAACCGCCCAACGTCCCATCGAGAATGTCTGGGCCAACCTGAAGCGTAAGATCTACGCCAACAATTTTGTCGCGAAAACTGAGGAAGAATTGATAAATAAAACGAAGAAAGAACTTAAAAACACGCATGTTTGCGTCCGCCATGGCGAATGTTCCGGTTAACTGCCGGAAGGCCGCTCGCAAGAGCGTAGAATTTTTTGCAAGTAAGCTTAAATAATTACCTTCCATGGGAAATTTATCAAAAGCAATTAAATTATCTGTCTTAGCATTTTTTTTTATCACAATCCGAAAAACGTCAATTTTTTCCAATCGCTAGTTCTGTTTCGTCGGTTGTCCCAGTCCGTAATCTGCAGTTAACGTTCCGTTGCTTGCTTGTTCTCCGGCTGACTTGCAAGGCCTGATGCCAGCCTCCTAGCTTTCTGGAGGGCCATACTGCCAAACAGTCTGTATATCTAGGATGCATTTCTAGGTATATCGGATCATTTTAGATAAGTATAAGTTCTCTGAAGATCAAGGAAACTGATCCGAGGGAACTCACAGACAGTTTTGAGAAATAAAAAAGGGGGAGGGGTTGCGATAAAACTATTGTAAAATTTAAAATAAACTCAGAAGCAGCTTGAAATAAATTTATGGAAGTTCCGTGGAATCCTGAGAAAATTCCCAGAAAACTAAAAGGAAGTTTCAAATAAACTTATAAGAGCTTCCACATTCCAGGGCAACTTCCAGAAGTTCTGACAGAACTCAGTACCAGAAGTTCCGAGAGAAGTTATACTTAGGAAATAAGGGAAAGACCCAAAGTTAAACGTAACGTACCGACCAAGTGGCTGAAAGTCATCGAGATAAAAATGAACGCACTTGAGTTTCCGAGAAAATTTTGGGGTACTTTCGGGTAAATTTGGGAATGTTCCTAGGGAGCTTGTGTCTGGAGTAAAACTAGGGAAAGTTCGAATGGACCTGAAGGAAAGCCCTATTTTTTGGGTATTCCGAGAGACCTTATTGAAAATATCATGCAGAAGTCCCTTGCGCTGAACTGGCCGGCTTGACGTGCCGCAAGGGCTCAGTAGGGATCAAGACCCGAAGCTAAGAGTCAGTTCCATTGTGGTTATATCACATTTATTAGCAGAGCAGCACATCGAAATTTTAGGTTCATTATTCTTTATATGCTATACAATTTCAGATCATCCATGGATATCCCAAGTTTTGTAAAATAATTTCAAATCAATTTTTTTTTCTGGTGGCCATGATACATTATCTAAGCTTTCAGGTTCATGGTGGATGTGCGGGTCCGTATACAATTGCAGCAGGACCACAATCTGCAGACACGTAAATACAAATGAAATTATTATCGTTTTATATTATAACATCCATTCACTACATTTTGTATGCTTTTTTATAAGTCATTTTCAGCTTCGCATTTATGCATCCTTGTCAGTTATAGCTCATCTAACCTACGTTATGTATTTGAAAAGATAGGAAGGTTTTTAATTTTTTTTTTTTAGAAAGGATCATATTCGAAAAATTCTACTTAAAACAGCACTTTCCTTCTTCATCAGAAATATATATTAATTCAAAACCTAACAGTTTACAATCATTCATTTCCTATTTCACAGACATGAGGAATCATTTATGGGTGTACAAGAGCTATAGAAAAATTCAATTTCCTAATTTTTTATTTTAGTTTTATTAAGATTCAGTTTTTAGATTCATACTCATCTGAAATTTATTTCGCCTTATTATTAGCTGTCTTCAGTTTTTCTAATATTATTATGACATTAATACACATCTAATTTTTATTTTCAGTAACATACCAGTAGATGTCATATATATCTTGTACCTACGCTTATTATGTTCTCTGACTATTATTGTGAAAACAAATTCTAATCTTAGTAGATCTTATTTCAATAGAAACTGCAACAGTCTTTCGATGAGTGGATGGTCAGATTAGTTACGGATATATGTATTCTACTATAGTTTACTGGCTTGCTGGTATTATTATTTTATATTTTAACGTCAGTTTATTATTTTATGTTGTGATATTAAATGATGTGACATAATTGCATTTAAATTCATTTCATTAAAATCGCTATTTCAGATGAGACTCACTACATAAATTATTGCAAGGAAACGGAACAGCACATCGAAATTTTAGGTTTACTATTCTATTGCTATATAATTTCAGATTATACATGGATATTCCAAGTTTGATGAGATAATTTTAAATCAATTTTTTTCTCGCAGCTACATTGTCTAAACTTTCAGGTCCACAAATGGAATTGTTATTATCATTCTTATATTCATTCACTATATTATTTGTCATTATAATATTCATTCGCTATATTTATTATAATTATAATATTAATTCACTATATTTTATACATTACTATATGACATTAAATATATATTGGGAAGGGAGGGAGCATCAGGGTATCACTCAAGCTGGAATTGGACAATGGAGTGGTATGACAACCGGCGTCTAGGAGGGAACAAACAGTATCATTTTCTTTATCCTACCGATTCGATTGTGGTGCTGTGAATTCTACTCCAACAATTTCAGTGAGAGTGACGCGCCCTTCTTAACAAGCCATCCCGTAGAAAGCTTAATGAGTATTGCGAATTGGGTTATTCGATTTGTTGGATCGTATCGTTGGAAGGAGATTCTTATGTTCCCGCGGGTTTCGCGTAAGTGTCTCTGCTTACGGGTCCGCCCCACCGTTTTTGGCCCTTCATACAGCGTTACTGTGAATGCAAATCGGTAACTCAATTTGATCTTGCTATTAAGTGGAGCTGCATACATGACAAGGTCTTAGAAGGGATGGTGGCTACCTTACATACATACATAGATCGCAGCAAGCCGTGCTTCGAAACTGACGTGTTTTGTTTTTGCTGCGTCGTTTTCGCGAAAAAAAAATCAAACAATTATTCGTAATTTAACGTGAACTAACAGTGAAATCATAAAATCTCCGCGTGCATTGTGTAAGCCGTAGTGAATACAATCGATTCCCTCTCGAAATGTGTGAGTGTCGGTAGTACTTCCCCGTTTTTTGTTTTGTTTTGTGCTTCGCCCCCGCACCCGGAAGAAGAGTTACATCAGCTTAGTTTTGGTTATTAGTGGTAATATTGTGACACTCGGGCATAAATTCTTGAGTTATAGTATTAGATTAGAGTGTTTTTCCGCTTTGTCGCGAGTGAATCGATGATTATTAGCAGTTTTGAAGCTCGATATAGAGTCGCCTCATAGCGGTGATTTGCATTATTGGCAGAGTGTGGAGTGAAAAAGGAGACTAGTGCAATATAGAGAACGGCCATTTGCTGGTCAGAAGCAGCAAACGAAAGCAACGCGCATGGGCGGGTGAAAAGCTTGCATATAATTTTAGGTGCATTCACCACGGGGTGTACAGAGTTTTGTTATGCAGGTTGCATATCTAACTGGCGGTTTAGCAAGGTTAATTTTTGTGCATATTCCATCGCGAGTGCATGAAATTAATTGCGAATCAACATCGAAAATTTTTATTTTCATGAATGAACAAGATAGTGTGATTAAGGATGCGGCCATGAATGAGATCTATCTAATTATAACTATATAACAATAATCTTGTTTTCCAATAATACTACATACGTGCCTGGTTTGGAAATTTAAAATTTCCAAATCTGGAAGTGTGTTGCAGTGCCCTTATCCAAATGATATCGGTAATGTTTACATGCGGGGCTTATTGTATGTGAAAGTAACCTCGGAATGGGCGTGACTCTCCAGACATTCTGAAATGGGTTGCTGGATCTGCAGTAGAGCTATCACTTTCTAGCTCCCGGATTAAAGCTGCTTCCAATGGTCACTTGAAAAATTGTTGTAAACAGATTTCTTCCATAATACCATAGCCGGCCGATGGGTGTTAGATTGGACACACACACATAAACTAAAATTAATTTTCAGTGTAGTTTTCCGTCATAATAATAAATTCTAGCGCTATACATGTGACAAAAGTCTTTAAATCTTTCAAATCTTGCCAATTGAAACCAAACAAATCGCTATTATTTATTGCTATTTTTAGTTTTTCTAGAGCGAATTGTTATTTTTTCGTTGGCGCAGTTTATAATAATTTAGTGGGAATTTTGTGAATTTTCATTACTAAATGTTCATTAGTTAGTGCCAGTATATATTTTAGTCATGAACTATCACTTCTGGTGTGACAATTGAACTAGAGGAACCATTCAGGCGAATCTAGAGGAACTTCAGGAAAAAATTCAGTTAACAAAAAAAAAGAAGAGCAGGAAAAAAAAAGGAACAAATCTGCCAAAACTTCTGACAGAAATCCACGAAGAAATCTGGTAAAAGTCAATTTTAAACATCTGCTACACAGAAAAAAATCTGAATTTTCTTTGTGATGTAAATATTCCTTGTAATGCATAAAATAACACCAACATTTACACCGTGTCCAATATATTCTCATACACTTTTTCCTTGCATTGGTGTCGTGCAACTACTCAACATGCTTCACGTATGTGTTGGTGTAGTTTTGCACTATGTTTATACAAACGCTTTTAGGTTATGTCCGATTGTTTTCATTCGGTGTTTATCTTTTACCAGCGATGAAGGAGTTTCGTGCTGTGGTGATAGAAAAGTTTTTGAAAGGTGAGCGCCCGGGCGCTATTTTCAGAAATTTGAAAAACCTCGGAGTAAAGCGGGATTTTGTGTACCGAACCATCCGAAGGTACCGTGACACATGTTCGTTGGATGACCGGAAGAGATCCGGTCGTACTCGTACGGTGCGGACTGCACGAGTTGTTAAAGTGGTCAGGGAACGGATTAGACGAAAATCACAGCGCTCTGTACGTAAAATGGCCGCAGATCTGAATGTTTCGAGATCGTCAATGCACAATATACTGAAAAATGACCTCGGATTCCAAGCTTTCAAGAAACGTAAGGTTCACGGAGTTTCGGAACCTTCCAAGCAGAAACGACTAGAAAGAGCAAGTCTGCTTTTGTCGCGGCACGGTGGGGAAGAATTTATCTTTTCCGACGAAAAGTTATTCGTCTTGCAACAATCCCACAATGTTCAGAACGACAGATTGTGGGCTCTCTCTTCGAGAACTGTTCTAGAGAGTAGTAGGAATAATCCACGATTCCAAAGTGCTGCGTCAGTGATGGTTTGGGGAGGAATTTGCAAGCGAGACAAATTACCACTGGTTTTCATCGAAAAAGGCGTTAAGGTGAATGCCGTATATTATAAAACGGAAGTTTTCGAGAAAGTTGTCAAGCCATATGTACAAGAGGTGTTTGGAGATGATCACTATGTGTTTCAGCAGGACGGAGCGCCATCGCATACTGCAAATCTCGTTCAGGGCTGGTGCCGAGAAAATTTGACCGACTTTTTGGACAAGAATGAATGGCCTCCAGTTCACCAGATCTGAATCCACTTGGATTATTTCGTATGGTCATACATGCTGACGAAGGTAAATGACCACAGGGCGTCTAATATGAACCAATTCAAAACCGTAATCAAACGAATTTGGGACGAGATGCCGATGGAAGTCGTGCGTGCCGCCTGTGACGGTTTCGAACAACGTCTGGAGCTGGTCAAGAAGGTTAAAGGCGGTGTTATTCCAAAACATATGCTGTAGTTGATCAGTATTATATTGCAATATAATAGGTAAAGTTATCAATCTGGAATCAAAAATATGGATTATCGATTTGAAATAAATAGAATTTTACTTTGTATGAGAATATATTGGACACGGAAGAAAGTGGAAAAAGTGGCGACTCGGAAGGACAAGGTTATGAGATACAGAAGAATGACCATCTGCAAGTTCTTAAGAAGAATTAATAATAATTTGCCGCATTTACTAGTAATAGTTTGAAAAAAGTATTTTCAGTTTTATTTTTATTCTACAATGATTTAAAATAAATTCGGTTTAATTTATATATTTTAATGAAAATGATACATAAGTTAATAATTATAAAAATTTTGAAAATTATGCAAATAAATTATTTTTGAAAAATCCTTCTAATTTTGAAAATTTTAAATTTTGATATTTAATTTTAAACTTTAGAAATTAATGAAAAACTGTTAATTTTAGTTTTAAGCAATTTAATTTGACATACTGTTTTTTGGGAAAGAAAACAGGAGTTAAAAGTAGTTGGGAATTCTAAGTGGTGTCTTTTGACGTAGGACTACGTCTGTGTTTTCAATACTGGGGTACACGTTCGAATTGCGAAAATTTGGAGCGTCACGAAAAATATATAGGTTTTGAACGCTAATAACTAAGTCAATCCACGATCGATTTCCGAAATGTTTGCACCAATCGATCGGGACATTTTCTACGCTTCGATTTCAATATTCAAAACTTTTGATTTTTAACATTCAACTATTGAAATTAACGCAAATATAAGGTGATGTCTTTTGCCGATTTTTCAGAGTAAATTTACCACATGCACAGTACTTATCTATCACAGACTTCAAATTTAAGTAAGGAACGTCTCACATGCAGCAGTGCACGATATAAAACGGGGACACCTTCAAATTTTCTTCATTCGCTCGGCAGCCATGGAGTTGTGCAGAGCGGCAATGGGCCAGTACTGCTCTGGCAGCTGGCGGTTGCAAGTGCCCTGAAGGAGGGTACGCGGGCGAGCAACCAGCCAGAATGATGGCTCAGCGGCTGTCGCTAGCGAGTGGCTGGCTGGACAGCCATTTTTAATGCAGTCGTGTGCTATGCCAAGCTCGCAGGAATTTGGATATCACAATATGATGTACATGTATATGTAAAGGCATATATGACGATTATTTTGAAATATATGTAGATGATATATGGTCATGATATTGATATATGTGTAGATGATAAAAATGTATTTGATGATGATATTGATATGTTTGAAGATGATATCGATATATATGTAGAAGATGTAGACGCAATTTTGAGTGTTAAAAATCCGTAATCACTATGTCTATACAGGCAGAACGGCATTTTTCGGGATAGAACCATCTGTGTTTAGCGCCCTGGTTCCCAAATTTCGACAGAATGTCAATAACTATCATATATGATGTATTTCACACAAAAAGATCTCTTCAGGGCTACTATTCTGATTTTGAAAGAGTGTTATACTGAATTATTATAAGAGTTTGCTCATTGTATCCGCATGACACCTTATCTAATTCATAAATCCTGGGCGATCCTGAATTTCGCACTATTTCTGTTCGATAAATACCAAATATTTCTTAAAATCATGTTTCGGTATAGAAAATAACTCAGGGTCGTTTAAAGTTTCTTTGCCCCTTGCAATCGCAGCCCGCTGGTTGCTGGCATGTTATTTATTTATTTATTTATTTATATAACTCCAACTGATTAAACATCTTATTGAAATGTAATGGGGAAAAGTCATGTGGCGTAAAAAACCCCTGTCTCTAAACCGTACACTACATTTATCAACAAAAATAAAAGGAATACAGCAAGTAAACAGAATTAATTCTTGTACAAACACAAAACTTGTCAGTAAAATTAAAAATAATATTTCGTGATGGAATCAGTCGTCTAGTATCCAGTATGTGGTATTTGTCAGCATTTCCGAACTAGCGGCTTTCCATCCAACTACGCTGAATACGGTGACGGAAGGTCTCAGCGGAACAGTTGAAGTCAAACAGAGCGTAGAGTTCATTGAAGCGCGATGACATGAATCGAATTGGATCGTGTTGGCCGTAGTTTGCAGCACGGGTTCCGAGCTGCAGAAAATTTTTTGTTCGCGGAACTCGTTCAGGAGCTTAGATAGATAGTTCTGCCAGAATTCCTGGAGAGTCGATTCCACCTAGCAGCACTTTTGCCGCGAAGACTGCTTGCATGACTGTACGCCTATGTTCCAACGTTTCAATACCCAAGAGTGAGCAACGATCCTGGTACGATGGAAGGTTGACAGGATCATTCCACAGCAGATGACGGAGAGCATAACGAACAAATTTTCTTTGAACAGCTTCAATCCTCGCAATCCAGATTATTTGATACGGACACCATACCAAGGCTCCAAGTTCCAGAATAGAACGCACGAGAGAGCAGAACAATGCTTTCAGACAGGTGAGATCACGAAACTCGTCGGAGATCTTAAACATGAAACCGAGCTGTCTGTTGGCTTTGGTAATCATATCTGTGTAGTGTTGTCTAAATGTCAAACCAGAGTCAAGCGTGGTAACGAACAGTTTCAACTTTTAGCAGAGGCTGGTTGTTTATTTTGTAATCAAATGCAATTTTGTTCAATTTTCGATGGAATGTGATATTGAAGCATTTGTTATGACTTCCCTATTGCAGGCATAATTTATTAAAACAAGTCTTTCAATGTTGGTAATGTTCTCTTCAAAATCCAACCAGTGCTTGAAAGTGTTTCTGTTCGTTTTAGTGCGTTGGACAAAGTCCCTACCTTGCAATAGGAATCAAATACTCTTGCGAAAGTGTTTGAAAGAGAAAGTGAAATGTCGCAGAATATGGCTGCAAAGCATCAGAGCAATCGGAGCGAATACATCTTTAAGCTATTTAAAATAGTAGCATGAGTTTAAAGTCGACTTCCAAACATTTGGAGAAGTTACTAAGGGTTTATTGAATTCCTGCAAAAAGAAATTATCGTTTAAATTGATGACCAATTAACATAATGATTTTTATACAGGTACATATTCTTTAAGGAAACCTTGTATGTACTTGTGTATTAAATTCATATTTCGAACAGGTTCTCAACTATCTTTCATGCCATGACTACGTCCATCGACTAGGGTAGAGATCAAATGAAAATTCGAAAAATATCGACCATCACGAATATTTGAAACATTTCGAACGCTACTAACTTTATCATTTCTCGATAGATGTTTAAGATTGTTGCTTCAATCAGTTGAAACTGTCAAGTCAATGTCATAAATATCATGAATAATTGACTTTGAATGCCCAAACAGACTTTCAACAATCAATAACGCAATAAGGATAATGGTCTCCAGCTAGTCGATCATATCAACACAATCACCACTGCCAGCACAGACGTTGCCCTTCCATCATACCAACATTCAATCTAGCACCGCCAAAAGATTTGTAAAGAGCAAATCATACATACATACTTATCTATGCCGATCCAACGTCCCATTAGAACAGCACCTACGTTTCAATGTTGCTCTACGAAACGAACGAAACTAATCTACCATGTTGAACCAGACAATGCATCAAACGGTTTAACTTTGTCTAAATAAACCGGTCGTGTGTTATATACTGATTTTCGGCAAGGCTTCTTGATCCAATCGATCAATGCAGCCTCTATTCTAATACCGGCAATTAAAAATAATAATAATAAAATTCATTACACATTGCTACGTAGTCCTACGTCAACTTTGCGTACAACCCCATTGGGCTGTCCCTTATAGTTTTTTAATCTGACAGCTCCTATGTTAAAGTATAGGACGAACATTTTAAATGCTTCTAAAAAAATTCAAATGAAAATAAGTGGTTTGTTGTATGATGGAAGAAAAATCCAGAACTACTTAATAAAGACATTTTCAGCAAAATAAAAATAACGTAAAAATAATGCCCCTATTTTGCAGTTTTGGATTTTGCTTCCATCATACAACAAACCGCTTTTAATTAAAATTTCATTTGAATTTATTAGAAGCATTCTAAAACGATCGTCCTATACTTTAACATGGGAGCTGTCAAATTTATCACCACTCGGTGTCTTCTTCTTTTTTCAACCTGGATTCGTCTATTGAGTTTCTGGCTTCTCTACCGGCGGCTTCTAGTTCGCGAAACCTTTGTGAAAAAGGCACGCCAGGATGCCCCACAAGCTTTCGCTGGGATTTAGATCTGAACTAAGGGCTGGCCAGTTCATAACCTCGATGCCTCGATCAGATAACTATTCCAAAGATCTCTTGCTTACATGAATTGCCGCATATTTCTGCTGAGATACGAAGTTTTCTGGCATGATGTCTTCAGTAAAGGGAATGAGAGCTGGCAACAATGCCGTCGAAGAAGAACGTGCCTTTTCTAGGGTCCAGAAAAAAGTGTTGTTTTTACATGAAATAGTGCTTTAAAATGGATAAGAGAAGGAGGTTATATCAGTACAAGGGCAAGTAAATTCATATTGTGAAAGTTATGTTTGAGTTGTGGCTAGATTCCGTGAAAATTAGGCGAAAATTTTGTGCAAAAAGTTTTGGGAAGCGATTATGTAGAAGGCGTCCATTCCAGTTGAAGAGAGTGTATGGATGTAGTAGTGAATAGTGATGTGGACTACGATGTTTTGTGGTGTCTGTATTTTTCTTTTTTTCCCCTCTTATTCCATTGAATAAATTCCGAAAATGAAAATGCAAGATAGGTTTGTTCATTTCGAAAAGATTACATGCATGTTTCTATATTGTGAAATCACGAAGCAGCGCAGTACACAACATAAAGCGTTAATCATAGGAATAGGTATGATAATGAGCGGCAGCTATCTTCAGTCCTTATAAAAAATAAAGTCAGCCAGTAAGAATCGGAACAAAAGACGACAGGTGAAGTATTATGAGGTTGCACTTTACAAATATAGAAAAAGGTAAGAGTTTAAATATGATTAAAAAATAAAGGAATGAAAATACATCTGCCATGAGGTGGAAAAATGTGCGATGAATGTATGATTTGGCCCCTCAAATTCTAATTGGAAACAAACAGCATGTAGAGGTGAGTACGTGTTGGTGCGTGATGGTTACTATGACAATATGGTGATGGGATTTGAATTGGGCTTGTGCTGCCTTTCTTCGCATAAGTGTACCACGATCTATGAGAATTCCATGGGAACATGGAACAGTTATGCCTAGAACGGCAGTGTGCCCATTGACTGAGTCTATTTCCAAAACATAATTAAGGCAGCTTAGCTAAACAAAATTATATCATCGGTATACTGTCCCCTCTTTGTTTTCGTTAACGTTGGGGTATCAGTTAGATGCTAAAATATGAGTTTCGGCGATGGACACCTTCCACGCATCATGCGGAAACCAATGACATTATGCCTAATTTTTGTTTATTTTTTCTCAAACTCATTGCAGAATTAATTTGTGTCAATATTATTTAATTAAATTGCTCTAATCGAGATGGCAGGATGCTATTGTAATACTGTGGTGGAAAGGGAAGGAAGGTTGAGTGGGGGTATATCTCGTCACTGATCAATTTAGGAGATGTATTGCAGGCAAAATGGGGGAATGGTTCGGAAATCGATCGTGAGTGCATGAATGCTGTGATTTCATATGGAGTGGAGAAGAGTAATGAATGATAAGTGTGGAAGCTATATTATTCCACTAAGGAAATCATGAAGCGCTGACAAGGTGAAATGCTGAGCAACTTAGGTGATGTGTGTAATTCTAGTGCAAGTAGTAGCGATAGTGCGTTACCGAAAGGATTCACATTAGAATAAACAGAATGATGACCACATTATGGTTGTACATATTAGTGTAGGAAATATGTATTGTGGTCCCTATTAGCTGCAAGTGAAATGTCCTGTAAGTAGAAGCTAGTGAAAACAGAGGCACTTAGCAAGATAGAAGAAAAGAAGACAGAAGTTAGGCTAACGAAAGACGAATGAATACTGATCGGTACCGGCATCTGAGATATTCCAATTAGAACTCAATTGATTATTTTTCGAACGGAGAGAAAAAGGAAAATAAAATAGAAGGGGAACACGAAAACTCCAAAAGCGTAGTCATGGCAACTACCGTTGTTATTTCAAAAGGTTTGAGCGAGGTTTGCCAAATCTCTCTAAATTTCATTGGTATAATAAATTAAATAGCAATAATTAGTTAAGAATATTACCAAACACATAAGACAACCAATGTTATTTTTTTAATTGTGTTAGCATGATGTAACAGCATACATGAAAACAAGTTTAAAATAAATATAGAGCAAGAAGATCAAGTCTAGGATGATAATAATATCTCGAGTAATTCATGCTAAGGGCCTAAAAGCCATTTGTAAACAATGACTTTAAAGGTCGATTTCTCTTGAATCTTAAAACACTCCTCTCGTGAAATGAAAGCAGCAACTGGTAGAAGAATGTTAATTCTACCATATGGAGTAGCTCGATATAGTAGGGTTCTCGTGATTCGCGAGAGATCAACGTTTAAAGTCATTGTTTATAAATGGCTTTTAGGCCCTATTCATGAATTACTCGAGACGTGATCAATTGACAACACTGGATTTAATAAACACTGCAATAATAGAGCGTTAAGTTCCCAAGATTCTTCAAAATAAAGGCGCAAAATACGATTGAAGAAGAAACTGCGAATAACTACATTCAAACCTTTAAAAAACTACTATGACGTTGATGTAGGATCGAACTAAATACAATTATTCTCGTTACAGGGGAAGATACGAAAAAGATACTAAAAGTGGAACAAAAGGAGCATGATCAGCAAGGAAACATCATACATAACTGGTGAGATCCAAGCAATTATAAACAAATACTAAATACATACTAAAGGTGTTTCGATCAAAATTTGGTCGACTTATACTTGATGCATTTCCTTTCATCGTGCATTAACACATTTTGCACACCCCTCAACTTGAAGCTGTGTGCGTGTAGCATCATGCCTCTATTTTGATTTTGAGATTAGCACTTCAGTTATCAAAATGTCGTCGATGGAAGAGAAGCAACGCATCAAAATTTTGCACGTGCATGGCGAAAATCCAAACTACTCTCACGCCAAGTTGGCGAAATTGTTGAATGTGGCTAAATCAACTGTTACCAACGTATTAAAAGTGTTCGGTGAACGTTTGTCGACAGCCAGGAAAGCTGGATCGGGGGAAAATCGAAAGCCGGAGGCCACAGGGATGACAAAAAAAGTTGCCTGCTGTTTCGAGTGGAACCCCAACCTCTCCGTCCGAGATGTCACAAAGAAGCTGGGAGTGGCGCCTTCAGCCGTGGATAGAGCTGAAACACGAGCTGGACTGTCGATTTACAAGAAAGTGGTGACAATTCGGCCAAAGCACGATCGCGAAAGTTGTACACGACGATGCTGACGAAGTTTGATTGGGTGGTACAGGACGATGAAACTTACGTCAAGGCAGAATTTAACCAGCGTCCTGGACAGGAATTTTTAACGGCAACTGGACGGGGAAAGGTGGCAGATATTTTCAAGCACATTAAACTGTCAAAGTTCGCGAAGAAATATCTGGTGTGGCAGGTCATCTGTACCTGTGGCTTGAAAAGCAACGTTTACATTGCGGCCGGAACCATCAGCCAGGAAATTTATCTGAGCGAGTGCCGACAAAAACGTCTACTGCCTTTCCGGAAGCGACACAATTGTTCCGTTCTATTTTGGCCGGATTTGGCATCTTGCCATTTCGGAAAAAAGGCCATGGAGTGGTATGCTGCCAACAACGTTCAAGTGGTGCCTAAGGATAAGAACCCTCCAAACAAGCCAGACCTCCACCCAATCGAACAATATTGGGCCATCGTCAAGCGGAACCTTAAGAAGACTCTAAAAGCTGTTGTGAGCGAGAAACAGTGCAAGGCAAACTGGCGTTCTGCGGCGAATAATGTGGACAACGAGACTGTACAAAATCTTATAGCAGGTGTTAAACGAAAGACCCGGCCATTCGCATTCGGTAAAAAGGAAGCTTAGCTGAACATTTCTTCTGTATTCTGTATTAACTGAAGTTGAAAAAGAAAAAGAATTTGACTTATTAATCCAAACTTTGATCGACTTACACACATTACTGTTTGACCAAATTTTGATCAGAACACCCTTTACTAAATACGTGCCATGATCGTTACAGAATATATTGCGGTAATGGAAGTGTTAATATAGTAAAAATATTCAATTGATGTTAGTATTGTGTTTATGCAGGGCTCGTTGTACGTGAAAGTCGCCTCGGAATGGACGTGAGTGACCAGGCATTCTGAAATGGATCACAGGATCCCAACAGAGCTATCACCTTCTAACACCCGGGCTAAACATGTTTACAGTAAGTATGTGATTAGAATAAAAGCATGATAGCTGCAGATATTTTTCTTCCATTATAACACTGCCGGGCAGTGGGAGTTGGATTGTACCCACACACCACACACATAATGTATTCAATAAAGGGAATATACGGCGTCTGATAACTCAAAGTAGCTTTCCTCATTCATCCTGGTTGAAAAGGTGCTAAGAGGAGTATTTTCGGGTCTCGAAACAGCGAGCTAAACCATAAGTGTCTCGACTCCGAAATATCGGTGGATTCTTCCTCAAATCATACCAATAATATGCGCAACAGCGCCATCTAAGATGATATTCTTTTCATCGAAAAACAAAAAACAAAAAATAACTCATTCTTTCGTCCAGGACATGTATTGTTTTGCAAAAATCAATCTGGCCACAATATGAGCTGATGTGAGATATAGTTTCTTGGCCTTTTGGTGTATTTGAAGTGGCCACATCCGCACAGAATCTGAGCTTGTGCGTGATTGGTAGACTCAGTTCTTACTTGATCTCTGCCGCAGAAAACTGTCCAAACTCATCCATTTGTACGATACGGTTCCGGTCACGGTTGATTATCTTCGCATTTGTTGTTTTCCTTTAAATGCCAAACTTTTCTACTTCCTTCAGCATGTCTCTGATCACTTCTTTCAATGTGTGAATTCTTGGAGCTATTTCACGGTTACTCTTACCGTGATTCTTGAGCTGACGAATCACAGCTTGCTCCGACACACACAAATATTTTCCTCTGGCCATTTTGCTGAACCTATGCAACCAATATAACGTAACTCAAATTTAAAACAGTGTTTATGGCCCACTAATAGCTCCCTTTGCTGAAAATGACAGTTGCACAAGATAACAACAACATGGGTTGGCTCATTGTGGCTTTCCGGTTAATGTAATTTCCTCCCTTTCTACGCAATTATGTCGTTTTTTAATTGGTGTTAATGACATGAAATCCAAACCATATTATAAAAAACGAAACTTTTGGTCAGCTATCACAATGATAGTTTTAAAATATTTCCGACCTTCTGATTTACTATATTTTACAAAAATAACGAAGCGTTTGAAAAAACCCACTCTGCAGTATTAAATAATTCATGTTACATCACGAAAAACGAAATATCACTTTAAGATCCGTGAAACAGCGCGATTAAAAGAAGGCTTATATAAATTGAAAAGTTAAAGCTAAAACGTTTTTCTCAGACACATGAAAACTTAAAACTTTTATCACACACGCTTTGCTCAACCATTGCACCAAATTGGTAAACTAACATGCAAATTTCCGTTGCATTGCAATTGCCGGCTCGCTCGAGCAAACCGCATGGGAAAATTGTGAAAGAATTTCTAAAAAATCCGCTGCCGCGTTGATCGTGTTTGATCGTGCAGCCTTCAACTGAATCGTGATGGCTGCAAAGCCCAATGCGCCCGAGTTAACGATGATTGAATGCATTCCGCTGTTGTGCAGCAGTGCACCTTCGCCGTGGGTGGGTGCCCCCTTCTCAGTGGTACTGCATTGCACCAGCGTGTGGTTTAGTTCCATATAATAGTGGAACTCTCTCGATACGGTCGGAAGAAGTTAAAGAAGGTTACCAAATGTTTTCTTCCCCTGTCTCTTATGAGTATGCATTCACCTTCCTAGCCAAGCATAAGTCTAAAGCTTCTCGAGAACATCATATGCATGATGTTGAACTTGGACACCCAATGTGGGGGAGTGGATCTTGTTGGCGTTCGGCTGGCAATGATCTATAGCATGGTGAAACGTTCAACCCAGAGCGCGGCGCTTTCAGGCAAATAAGGAACATGAAAGGAACAAGCGAGCAAATGCCAACGATGTGGGTCAGCAGTTTGTTGCGAATCTTGCGGGATGGAAAAGTGAAAACGTTTAAGGGCCTTCCTGAGAAATTGGCGAAAGTTGCAGGAATCGATCAAGGTTGTCAACTGCTGCCGGCTTGTTTGATGTTGTTTCGATATGCAAATGAATTTACCTGAACAAATTTGAATCCGTTCACACGTATCGCGTTTCATAAAACCATTCCGGAATTTGCAGTCTGTTTGAATGATGCTTTTTTTTAACGTTTGCTAACCGGTTGAACATTTGATTGTCCCACAAAAATTCAACACAGCTCCCCATTGCCATTGTTTATATAACATTTAACATATGTAAGCCAGCAAGTACGGTTTTATCGGATTAACTGCGATCGTTTCGCTTGGTGCTATTAGCCGATGATTGCATGGGAGCTCCTAGCGTGACTCATTGAAACCTTTGGAACAAAACGTTGGTGATCGAAATGCGATAAACATGTGGTTAGAAATTGCAAATGTACACATAAGTCGATAGCAGATCAGATTGTAACGAAAAAGAAGTTGAACAAAGTAAGTTGCAATCGATGAATATCTACTTACAAATGTTTACTGTGCACCATTTATCAAAGAGCACGACGTTCACCTATAATGATTGACGACATGAAATGGTATGGGTAAAATTGATGTTCAGTTATTGGATCGTAATCAGATACTTTAACCCAAATGATTACCAACCTTGTAACATCTGAATATATGAAAAACAGACACGTAAAACAGCTGATGCGTAATTTTATCACCCCAGCTAAGTTGTATAAATCAATAGAATGTAGAAAATAACAAATCGATAACAAAAGACAGAAAACTGAGTGAATAAAGTTATCATCTAGCAAATGAAAAATCATTAAAATTAATGTACAGTACTGGACAAAATTACTCATGCACTTGGCCCGAACACGCATTATATGTTATATCATTCTCATTTTGACAGACACATCTGTGGCATATGTGGGAAAATTTAACTATTTTGTGTGCCCAATTCAAAGGCCAAGACGTAAATAATTAGAAGTTATGTTTTTGCCAGCTTAGATTTTATCTAAAATTCGATATTTTTTCTTGGGCTTCAAATGGTGAGTTGACAACTTCGAAGGAGGGTGTGACCGACCTCTGGTCCTTACAAGTTCCTACCTCACGCCTCCACGTGTCATATGATCACAAAAGACTGCCAGCTGAAACATGGAGACGCTGGTTGGCGTAGCCTGGGCAATGTTGTCATTTTGACAATAGCGAAGTGAGGCGGTGCGACTGAAGATCGTGTACCTATAAATCAATTTGTATACCCATACCTGTAAATCATATAATATTATTTTCAATCTCTTTTAATTTATAATTTCAGCACGCTTTGGAATCATCTTTGCATTCCAAAACCATTTAAAGGGTGTCCACGATGAAATTGCCACACACAAAATTGATTCGCAAATTTCGAGTTTTCATCCGATTGCCATCAAATTTTCAGGAATTGAGAAATAACTATTAAACTTCATTTTACCATTTTACTCGTATTTTATTTACAGTCCATACGCAAATGCCCGCACCTTGGCCTTAACCCCGGCCATAAGATTCTGCACAACCTGTGAATCAACCGTTTTTTGCATGTAAACCCATACTTTCTTCAGTTCCTCGACTGTCTTCACTACCTTAGGTCGTTTAAGAAGGTGCTGCTTCATAATCGCCCAGTACTTCTCGATGGGGCGGAGCTCCGGAGTGTTGGGAGGGTTGAACATTTTCGGCACGAAATTGACCTTATTGTCCGCATACCACTTCAGCACGTCCTTGGAGTAGTGGCATGAGGCCAAATCCGGCCAGAAGATTGTTGGGACGTTGTGGGCCTTCAGAAGAGGAAGCAGCCGCTTCTGGAGGCACTCTTTTATGTACACCTGTCCGTTCATCGTGTCCTGGGTCACGAAAGGTGCACTCCGCTTCCCGCACGTGCAGATGGCTTGCCAAACCAGGAATTTCTTCGCAAATTTGGACATCTTCTGAGTGCGGACATGCTCCGGAACGCTGAACTTATCCTTGGCCGTGAAAAACAGGTTGCCGGGGATCTATTTGAAGTCGGCCTTCACATATGTTTCGTCGTCCATGATGCAGCATTCAACTTTCGTCAGCATGTTGAGGTACAACTTCCTGGCACGGGTTTTGGCGGACTTGTTCTGCTTCTCGTCGCGATTAGGGGCCTTTTGTACCTTGAACGTTCGAAACCCAGCCTTAGTTTTGGCCTTCTGGACAAAACTTCGGCTTAGGTGCAGCTTCTTAGCCACATCCCGAACGGAGGCGTTCGGATTTCGGTTGAAGGCCCCAACTACGCGGTTGTGATTTTTGGTGTTGTACGGAATACTTTTTCCTTCACTTCTGGGCTTCCGATCGGTGGTCAACCGTTCCTCGAACCGCTTAATCACTCGCGAAACCGTGGAATTCGCGATTCCCAACGTTTTAGCGATGGAACGATGCGAGAGATCCTTGTTCTCGTGATGAATGCGCAAGATTTTATCACGCACGAGCTGTTCTTTCGACTCCATTTCCGCGAGTTTTGATCACAGGACTTTAAAGCTTGCAGGATGTAAATAATGCAATATGAACTAAATCCACCCAAATTTTCATTAAATTCTACCCAACGGTTAAAAAGTTAGAGCAATTTCATAGTGTGGCAATTTCATCGTGGACACCCTTTAAGAGCCTGGGGCAACATGACAAGCATGAAAAGATCAATTTGTTTCTCAGCATTTCAGCATATCATTTACTTTAAAAATGCACTTCAGAACTTCAACTACTATATTTATAAAAGACTGGCATGCGCTTATAAGCAGTATAGGGTTATATTTAAATATGTGGTATGATGATCAGATAAACAATTAATTTCAGAAATAAAAAAAACCGAGCTCTTCGAAAACTCCAATTGCTATCTTCAATATACAACTGTTGTAGTTACAACAGTATTAAGAGAATGTTTATCAACATGTCTTATAAAATAATATCGTTCATGGAAAATTAATCTTTGATATTTGAACTGATCTATTCTGTTTTCAGCTTTTCCTGGACTAGTAAGATATTAAAACATATTAAATTTTTGTTTTGTTTTCAGTAACAATCCAGTGGATGTGAGGTATATTTTGTACATACGCATATTATGTTCGCGTATCGACTTACTGTAGCCACTTTTTACATGGTCAAGTAATTTAATTAGTGTCTTAAAATTCCATGTTCATCATTCAAGTTTAAATTTTTATAAGTATATAAGTATATTTTAACTTTTTATATGAGAAATGTAAGACCTTGTAAAGAACGATTGGATCAGCTTATAAAAGCATATGAGTCCTATACGAATAACAGGCAGCAAGCCGTGCTTTGAAGCTGACGTGTTTTGTTTTTACTGCGTTGTTTTCGCGAAAAAATATCTATTCAACCAGAATATAAAGTGGGGGCGACCCCGGCGTAGTGGTTAACATCCATACCTCTCACGCCAAAGTCACGAGTTTGAATCTCACCTCCGAACAAGTTACGAAAATACTCAAAAAGGGAATTTGAGTGGGGGGAGGGAAGTTATGCATGAAAAGTTGTCAATTTAATCGATTCCCACTCAAAGTGTGTTGTGACCGTGTTTCATCAGATAAATTGTACATCGGTATTTTTTTCCTATTTCTTGTTTATTAGTGCTTCCCCCCGCACCCGGACGAGCTTTTCTACATCGGATAAGGAACTTGGTGAGGTCGTTATGAATTATAGAAAATATTGAAAATATACCTTAAGATAAAAATAGGTAAGGTTAAGAGTATAAGTAGTGAATAAAAAATGTTTTGCGGGTTGTTGGATGTATGTATTTGTTTTTATTTTTTTTGTTGTTTTGGGATATTATTAAGATTAAATGGATAAGATAAAAAAGATGTGTGGTGATGGATGAATTTGGTTGTATTTTTGTTGTTTGTTTAGCTATATACACGCCAGGATCAAGAATGTCTATTTTTGATTCTGGAAGTGTAAAAATTCTTCACAAATCCATTTGATATGTGAAGATTTTCATGCGGGACTTATTGTGTATGATGATGACCTCAGAATGTACGTGTATGAACAGGCTTTCTTGAAATGGGTCGTTGGATTTTCAATAGAGCTGCTACCTTCAATCTCCAGGGCTAAAAATGTTTGCACATCGTGGTAACATATAAATCAACGAAGAAATGCAGACAAGTTTCTTCCATAAAAGCACTGCCGGTCAGTGGGAGATTGATTGCATATACACACATATACTCACACATATGAGTCCTATACGAATAACAAGCAGTGAAAGCTGCGTTTGAAAGTTTTATTCTTTAAATATATGATTTAACAAAGAAACTATGGTAAGTTATTTAAATTTTAAACAACTATTTCATTAGGAACAGTAGAAATTTGCAATATCTCAGCACATTCACTAGTACAAAAAAAAAAACTTATATAAATTTATTAATTGCATCTAAGCTTCTATACAGCCGTGCATTTTTTCACATTTTGCATCTTAATTTTTTTTTAAATAAATCATCATTTATGCTAAAAAATTTCACTGTTCCTATAACAACTATATTACTGGGATTGGGGGGTAACCTAAGGCAGTCGAAGGATTTGTCGACTGGACAAAGGTTCGTGGAATCGCCAGTCCCTTACCATGTGAAGACACGTGGTTCTTCCGTGGTCTTCCAAAGTTCCTCATTGAGATCAATTGGCCCTGCTACAACAAGCCATCACATAAAGTCTGTATCCGCAATAATCCGGACACCTCAAAACATGAATGAAACATAAATTTCGCATTATATTTCCGTCGTAGTTGTTTATTTCAGATTCATTGGATGTGTTTTAACAATTCAGGAAGACAAAACATAGTTATTCGGTATTTGCATAAAATTTTCGAACTTTGCGCTTAACTCCGTCCATTAGGGTTTGTACAGACTCTTCAGAAATCGTAGAAGCCGTCTTTGTCCAAATTTGCTGGAAGTGTTTGATGTCTTTGATTCCTTGCTTCTTTCTAGAAAGCTTTCGCCCAATATCTCTCGATTGGTCGTAGCTCTGGGCAATTTGGCGGGTTTGAGGTTTTTGGTACAATGTTCACTTGATTTGCTTGGTACCACTCCATCACAGTGTTAGCATAGTGGCATGATGCCAAATCGGGCCAGAACAAAGGTTTTTCTTTGTGACTTTTGATGAAGGGTAGCAATCGCTTCTGCAGACACTCTTTCTGATAGATCTCCTTGTTGATTGTGCCTGTAGTGACGAAAGATTTACTCTTTTTGCCACACGTGCAAATTGCTTGCCACACAAGGTACTTTTTTGGGAAATTTCGATGCCTTCTTCATTCTGAAATGCTCAGCTGTAGCATTTCTGGCCATAGCAGAATAAAAAGCCAGCCCTGGATGCTGCTTGAAATCCTCCAGGACATAAGTTTCATCGTCCATAACAACGCATGAAAACTTCGTCAAATATTCGCAGTACAAATGTCGAGCCCGTGATTTTGCTGCCAAGTTCTGTTTGTCGTTGCGATTTGGAACTGTTTTAACTTTATACGACTTAAGTCCCAAACGTTGTTTTGATTTTTGGACACAACCAGGTGACATCCCTATTTTACGAGCCACCGTTCGAATGGAGAGATTTGGGTTTTTCGTTAATATCCTTTTCACCTTTCGGTCCATGACAGGATCAGCGCGTCCAATGTTTTTGTCACTTCTCGGTTTCTTCTCCACCGTCAAACGTCCCGAAAATGATTTGAGCACATCGTGAACAGTGGATCTAGGCAAATCCAATGTTTTTGCAAGGTCCCGTATTGACAAGTCAAGATTTGCCGTACGCCCGTACAAAATTCGCTCGCGTACTTGTTTTTCTTTCGTCGCCATCTTGAATACTAAACATGAAATGTAAACATCAATCATAGTTTTTTTTCATCATAGACTCTCAGCTATACCACAGTGAAATTACTTTCATTCCTACGTGCAATATTTCAAAAGTTACAATGATTTGAAGGTGTCCGGATTAATGTGGATACAGACCTTAGGCTATTCTCACGGAGCGACCTGCTGAGAATAGTCCTGCAGCCATAGGTAATCCAGGCACTGATGGTGGGTTCTTATCACATCACATCACATCACATCACAAAATTCGATATTTTTTCCTGGACGAAATATGTATATCATACACTTCAAAAATCGGATTTCTCGATGATATTATGAAAGCCAGTTTTAATATTTTGGCACCACTGCATTCTTTGACAGTTGTAGTCACAGCGAAGATGTGATCTTTTCCTGCCGAAATTTGTTCCGTGTGTATTCAAAAGATTAAAATGTCCAGCTTGCAGATTTCCCTTGATGTCTGAAAATTGGTGATTCGCGATCGTGAAAACGGCCTTTCTCTCCGGAATATTGTTAAAAAACACTCAGTTTCACTTGGGGCTGTGCACACCTATGGAGGAAGTATGAAAGCCAAGGAATAGTGAAAAACCTATCTGAGCAAGGACGTCATCGTTCGACAACACACCGTGAGGATGTCAGGATTGTTCGATTGGCTATGCAAAATCCGATTTTTTATCGAGAGAGATTGCTAAATTATTAAATCTTAGTGTTGTTCGACGTACTGTTCGTCAACAACTCAACGATAGTGGATTAAAGAGCTGTTTGGCGTCCAAGCGACTTTTCATTAACAGAAGAAGTAGCTGGAGTTAGCCAAAAAACAACCCGCTGGAATGTCGGTAGACTTCTGGAAACGGGTCTTATAGACGGATGAGAGTAAGTTTGAGCTATTCGGACAAAAACGGCTTAGAAAGCTTCTGGGGAAGCCCGCAAAGATCGATACATCCAAAGGACAATGAAGCATGGAGGTGGGAATATCATGGTCTTGGGAACGTTCGCATGCTTTGGAGTAGGAAGTTTGGCATCAAAAGGATCATGACTGCGGATATACACGTTGACGTGGTCTGCGAAAATTTGGAGGTTCGTATTTTCGAAACTCGCCTGGAAATCAACTACAACTTTCAACAGGACAACAATCCAAAGCACACCGCGAAGAAAACTACTGTGTTCTTCAAGCCAAACCCAATCAAAATGGCCTTCACAATCCCCTGATTTGCATCTGAATGAAAATCTGTGGGGTTATCTGGCCGATAAAGTGTACAAGACATCGGTAACCAACAAAAATAACTATTTTGAAGCCCTCGAAACAGCATGGGAAAATATTTATCTGCAATACCTCAAAAAGCTTGCCCATAGTATTCCGCAGCGACTGGAGGCAGTGTTGAAGGCTTAGGACGGTCACACTAAGTATTGAAAGTTTAATAACAAAGTCAAAGGCATAGCCGGTTTAAAAAAAGTCAGGAGTATGATTTATCTTGTCTATTTTGAAATACCTTAGCAATACATTCTTTAATACTGATCAAGTAATGCACATTCCTAATTTTTTTTATGCCGGCACAATTTTGTCGTAGAGGAATACTTTCTATGCTCAGAAGAGAAACATACCCTCAACCATTGAAATGAGCTGAGATATCCCAGAAAATTGCAAAATTTATGTGGTGTTTGGTCAATTTTGCCCAGCACTGAATATGAAATATCCCATTTGGATTTGATGTTTGTTTTCCAAACAATTGGAAACCTCCAGCTGCGCTGTAATTCCGGATCATTTCGAATGGTGTTGGGAAAGAAATTACAGCTAAAATGAAACGCGCTTCACCCGATTTTTACAACACTATGTAGACATACACTGTTGAACATATTTGATCGGAAAACAATGCGTCTTCAAATGTTTTTCAATACTCAGTTTATGTGCATGATTTTCAATTGAAAATTCAACTTATTATCAGCGTCGCAACTTCTCGTTGCTTCAGAGCCACACGGCCAACCAGCAGCAATGGTTTGTAAAAGATGGAACGTTCAAAACTTGGTTGACACAAATATGACGTAGTTTTTATAATTGTGCATTTGAAAACTTGAACACCCCTAATTTTGTAGGTGTTTGTGTACGGAGTGTTGACACTATTTTGTTTTTGCCATTTTCTATTCAGTTGTCAAAATGCCGTCGAAGAAGAGCATCGTATCAAAATTTTGCACACGCATGAAGTTCTGTCCAGTTAGAATCCGGAATCACTTATTGTGTTGCAGTTGCACGGAAAGTGACTGCTACAAGAATTTTGTTACCGGTTTGTTTACCTAGGCGCCCACTTTCTGTGGTATAAATTTCACGGTGTTTCGTGCAGTGAGTTAAAAGTTAATACAAATAGAAGCCGAGATTAGAGAAACAATTCTGCACACCCACGTTGATAATCCAACGTGGTCCGCAATAAAAATCGCAAAAACGTTGAAAATCGCCAAATCAACCGTGTATAATGTGCTCAAACGTTTCAGGGAGCAAAAAAGCGTGGATCGAGTGCCTCAAGGTAAGCGTCGTAGTGGAACATATGACCGCAAGCTGAACCAGAAGGTGTTGAGAACCGTCAGAGCAAACCCTGGACTATCAGATAATGAAATCGTACAAAAATACGCTGCTGCTCGCAGTACCGTTCGAAGAATTCGTTTGCGAGCAGGATATCGTTCTCATCGAGCCAGCAAGCAACCAAACAGAACGTTGAAGCAAAGTTTCGTCACAAAAACTCGAGCTCGGCAATTGTACCAGCAGGTTTTGACGAAGTACCAAGGATGCCTGCTCATCGACGATGAAACCTACGTCAAAATGGATTTCGGACAGCTTCCTGGCCAAAAATTCTACATGGCGACGGCACGAGGAGATGTTCCTGCAAAGTTTAAGTTTGCTTTTATGGACAAATTTGCCAAAAAAAAAAAAACTGATGATTTGGCAAGGGATATGCAGCGGCGGAGCAAAGACCAAAGTGTTCGTGACGAATAAGGCGATGGACTCGAAGCTGTACAAGGAAGAATGCCTCAAAAACCGCGTACTACCTTTCATTAAAGCCCATAAAGGTCCCGTTTTGACCAGATTTGGCGAGTTGCCACTACAGCCGGGAAGTCATCCAGTGGTACCGCGATAATAACGTAGATTTCATCGATAAAAACATAAATCCACCCAACTGACCGCAGTTCCGGCCCATCGAGAGATTTTGGGCAGTAATGAAGCGGAAGGTTAAGAAAAGTGGAAAAACAGCTCGGGACGCGACTCAGATGACCAAAATGTGGAACAAATGTGCCAAGGAAGTTAACTCCGGAGGTGTGCGAATTTTCATTAAAAATGGATAGAAATGATTTGTATTGATATTTTTTCCTTAAAATACAGTGAATTACCTTTGTTTTGATGTATTAAACTTAGTTGTACGTCAATCCGTTACTAAGATACAGATGATTTTATTAATCCGGATTCTAAATGGACAAAGCTTTAGCGGATGACATCGAAGTTTTAAAATGGATTGGACAAAAGTCGTGAAAACGGTGGGAAGTGCAACTGTGCAGAAGCTTATGGGTCATATTCGAGGAAAAGTGAGATGTCTCGGTTATAACTAAAGCTGTTGATTGAAGAAGAGTGAAATGCCAGTGCTGATATAATTTGCCAAACAAAATAATTGAAATCTTAAAAAACAACACATTTTTAATATTTTGAAAGTGTGATTATAATTTCTGAAACAGTCTATAAATAAATAAATAGATTAATGAATAATTATGTAAATAAATCAATAAATTCATAAATAAAAGGCAAACAAATAAATTTAAAAAAAATATAAGTCAGGGTGTGTCCTTCTGAAATCGCCAGATGGAATAGATATGATTATGATTTCGGGTTTCCAAAGTTTTACTCTAAAACCTCATGTAGCCGAATATTGCAGTCCTATCTTCAGATCTAAACCATAGAACTAGGACACCTGAAAAATTTACCGCCTCTTGAACATAAACGTAAATCAAAATTGCACGAGCGACACCAGCACAAACCGTTATAAATCTTCCATTCATCGGCGATCATGCTGCCATTGAAGCCGAACTATTCAAACGTACAGCATCCCATATTCCCCGCGCACTAAAGATAGGGTAAATATTATAATTTCAGTGCTGATCCCCCGCTCCTGCCGCCAATATTGTATTGGAAAACATCGATAAATCAACCTTGAAAATTAGCCTTTAGCAGTGACGGCGGCGGCGGCGGCGTGCGAGTGATTTCATTGTTTTTATGCTTCCTTCACGAACATCTCCGGCGGATGGAGCGACTTCGACACATTCAGGTCACTTGGTGATGCATATAATTGACCGAGCATGATCCCGACATTTTTTTTGCAGATTTCTTTTGATCGCAACGACGCCACCGCCACTGCCAATTTCTTCAACTTCAACAGCCAGGATCGGGTCACTTAGTAAACAGCAACGCTAGGAATGCAATTGCTCAAATCGAACCTTTCAATGAATGATAAACAATGATATCTACGATGAATGATCGCCTTCCACCATGGTATTGGATGCTGTCGTTTGTTCGATCGTTGGCTAGTTGGTTGGTTGGTTGGTAGCAGGAGTGAAAATCAGGTTAAGTTGGCTTTTAAAAGTGAGAGCTGAGTCGGTTTAGAGTATTGTGATACAATGGCTTTTGAGCGGAATAGGAAGGTGCTTATCGTTTTCAGGTCAGCCAAGTGCACCAATTGACAGATGATTTCAATTCGTGTAAGCACTCCGGTGAAGCAAGCAAGTCTGTTAAAAAATGAACAGGGTTTACAACAGCAGCTTAACATTGACTTTAACAACATCGGACCTTGAAAGCCAAATGTCGTTAAAGGTCCGCAATAAAGACTTATTAACCAGAATATGACGCATGTAGGTATTGTTATCTGGTACGAAAGCGAAATGGCACGCTGTCAGTGGAATTTAAAATAATTTCTAGAAACAAGGCACCCGTCCACATCGGTTGTAATTGATGTAAAGCTAAGTGAACTTTTCTTCGAACCACAAAATATTGTGTCATAAACTTGGCAGTTTGATTTATTCTCTTGTAATAACCGCTCACTCACTCACTCACAGGGTAAACAAATTTAGATTTGGAGGCGTGTGGTAGTCAATCGGTCGCCGATGTAGCCTCAGTGGCTGGACGAAACGGCAGGCAACGTACGTGGCGATGTCTGAGAGCCGTCTATCGAGGCGGGGTGGGTGCATGTTTGGCTTGGGGAACCTATTAGCATTCAACGTGCAAATTTTACTATTTGCCTGCTCGGTTAGGTTTTCGTCATTTTATTGCGCGTACAATGGATCATATTTACAACAAACATTTTTTGTGTGTGATTTTGCCGATTTCGTTCCGACTTGGCGGTATTTTTTATGACCGAAGTACTGTTGATTCATTAGTTTCGGTGTGACTGTTAGGGCGTGTGGATAATGTGGGAGCAATGTTTGTTATGCTAGTGTCTAATCTTATTTTCTGTTCCGATTCGTGGGGGAAGGCGTGCACCGCTTTTAATTCAGTTCATTTCAGATAAAATGCGCAGCTGTGATTGGAGGTCTGTTGGTACCGTACTCAATTGAACGACTTTATCCTTTGCTGTAAGGTCTTTCAGTTCTTATATGAGGTTATAACTATTGATGTTATGCTTAAGTCCACTTTCTTATTCAATGTCAAGTTAGTTAGGTAGTTAGTTTTAAATAGTTGTGGTGGGCGTGCCCTGAGATAAAACAGAGTGAAATCTCTAGAATGTATTCTTAACTGGATACAAACAAGAAATCGCTTATATGAACTGTTTCCGAGTACTGAATACAGGATGTTCGGTTCCTTAGTGCAAAAATTTGAAGGAGCAATGGTGGTTGATACTTGATGTAAAAATTGTTCTACGCATATGGTCAAATCTCAATATTTGCGGAGTTATTGAACTATTAATGTTTTGGTACATGTTAGCATAGCATAGCATTGCATAGAACATTTGCACAAAGCCCGGGTGGAGTCACCGAGATAAGCCTATTCACTTCTACTCAACATTTCGCCAAAAATGTAAAGTGTCGTAGACCCGCTTCTCTCTGCGCATCTGGCCACGTCCTTACAACTGTATGAAAAATAGATAATTGGCTTGACATCTATTGCCGAAAGTGCTGGGAACCCAAACAACCTTCATAGACGTTCAAGAGGTACAAAAATAGGCTTGTTTCAAAATTTTATTTGTGGAATGGTTATATATGTTCAATATAGTAATATGGTTATAAAATAAAATAATAGGGTAACGGGATGTAATGTAAGCCTAGCATTCCTCATTCGGCCTATGTACCGAATATATCATTAATTTGGCGATAATCAACAAAATTATGTTGCTATCAGGATGACCGATTTATTTCAAAGCCATTGACACATTATCAATCAATTTATAGTTGTTCACTTCCGCGTATTTAACGATTTCCTTACCTTTTGAGACACCAGGATTTGACTGGTTAAGCTGAACAGATTATCTACACGATCTTCGAAAGATCCAAAGTTGGCTAAACTAAACCGATAAACCAAGTAATACAGCCAAGATGTACAGAAAATAGTCACACGCTCTAAACTAACTGTTCACAAAGCTAAACTAACAATGATTTTACTAGAAAACCATAGACCCAATGTTAGAAACATATTTATTTCTATGTTCTCAACTCTGGCCTGTTGTGCGAAAAGCATATTAAAAATGTCGTTACTGGTAACATTTTCAATAAAAATGTCTGAGTTTCGGTTGTATGTTTTCCAAATGGCTCATCCAAACACAAACCAAAGAAACAAAATCTGTGTAGAGTGAATTATTATGTTTTCATTATCGGATGGCCGATAAATTAAATGTGAGAATCATTTACGTGTTTCCTAACTGTTTTATTAAAGCTTCTTTTGTGAAATTTTGTGTTGGGTGAAGCCAATACAGCTTGCAAGGGCTTAAATCAGAAAATCAGAAAAAAACCGTACGTAGTCAACATTTAATAACAAATCTATCGAAAGGGACGAAGTTGCATCCACAAATAGACCCAATTTGGTATTTACAGACCGACAATACATCCATATTCCTTGAAAGTTTTTGACCGTATAAAATGAGTTGTGTACCAAATGGCTTATTAAACATATCTAGACAAGTATATAACTAGTTAAATATTGCTTCCAGCTCAAATGTTTTATGAGTTATAACAAATAATGTAATCGATTGTTGCATATTAGGCTGAGTCAAGGGACACATACCCTATGAAGAAATAATCTAAACAATAATGAAAGGCATATGATAATAATATGCAGCTTGGTGCCTCTTTACAGCTAAATCATTGGCAGATGAATGTGAAGGTTATCTCGCAATTAAATAAGGAATGAATATCCAAAAAACATTTAATTATATTAGGTGCACAACTAAGTTCTCGCTGTTTTTTGGTGAAAAAGGAACTTTATTTTGAAAACAAAGGTTACAAACGAATTATTCAAAGTATTGCCCATCACTAGCTACGACTTTTTCCCATCTTTCTGGTAGAACGTGAATACCATTTCGATAGAACTGTTCGTCTTTTGATGCTATCCAAGAATCAAGCCATTTTGAGATGTCATCATATGGGTGGAATTGCTGACCAGTGAGACCATGTGCCATCGAACGGAACAAGTAATAATCGGACGGTGCAATATCAGGAGAATATGGCGGGTGGGGTAGGACTTCCCATTTGAGCGTTTCCAAGTAGGTTTTCACGGGTTTCGCAACGTGAGGTCGAGCGTTGTCATGCTGAAGAATCACTTTTTCGTGTCTGTGCTCGTATTGTGGCCGTTTTTCGTGCAGTGCTCGGCTCAATCGCATCAATTGAGTTCGATACCGTTCCCCGGTAATGGTTTCGTTTGGTTTCAACAGCTCATAATAAATAACACCAACTTGGTCCCACCAAATAAACAGCATAACCTTCGCAGCGTGAATATTCGACCTAGGCGACGATGTTGAAGCATGCCCGGGCAGTCCCCATGAATGTTTCCGTTTTGGGTTACTGTAATGAATCCATTTTTCGTCACCCGTCACAATGCGATGTAGAAAACTCTTCCTTTTTTGCCGCTGAAGCCGCTGAAGCAGACGAAAAAACGACGCTCAACATCTCTTGGCTTCAAATCGTAAGGAACCCAAGTTCCTTGCTTTTGAATCATTCCCAACGCATGCAATCGCTTAGAAACGGCTTGGCGGGAAACTCCTAATCCTGAACCAAGCTCTTCTTGCGTTTGACACGGATCCTCATCGAGCAATGCCTCCAATTCGGAGTCTTCGAAGTTTTTTGGCCTTCCTTCACGCGGACGATCATCAACACTGAAATCACCGCTTTTGAAGCGACGAAACCAATCACGACACGTTATTTCACTCAGAGCAGCATCACCGTAAACTTTTTGGAGCTCTCGATGTGCTTCAGCCGCCGTTTTCTTCGAATGAAAGAAGAAAATCAACACTTCCCGCAAATGACGATTATTTGGCACGAAATCAGACATCTTCAAACAACCAAAATATATAACACTAAACCAAAATCACTGATTTGGCAAAGCGGTTTGTTTACCATATGTCTGAGCTTGGTTTATGACGCTTGAGATGTACAACATTCGACCAGCACTTACTACTGGCGCCATCTATTGCTAAACATCGGGAACTTAGTTGCGCACCTAATATAATAAACAATAAATAGTATTTATGTATTCATGACACATAGATAATCATAATCAGCAGAATTGAAGAGCATTTATTAATTTTAATAATATCCAATGATCTAAATTAATAGAAATACGCCTTAAGATAAAATGTAAAAAAAAACATCTGTACTATCTGGAATTAATTTTTTTGTAACCTATAATAATTTTGTAACTAATAATGATAAACTTTCATTATTATATTTTATTTTTTTAATGATAATTTTAATATGATTCTACTAATATACATTGATGATATGATGAAAACAATACTATGTTGTAATGAAATACTAAATAATATACATATTATAATAAAATGCAGCTATTTGCCTCTTCCGCTGCGGTGTTAGATGATTCAAACCCTGAAATGGCGAAAACTTCCAAAGTGACGTAAAGAAAGAAAATTGATCACCTTGCAGCCTAGCAAAATAGCAAAGAAAATTGAGGCAAAAATTTAGCGAAATAAATTTCAGATGAGGACTGCCCAAAAACGGAAACTTAATAAATCCACAATTTAAAAAAAAATGGAATTCTCTGATAGCTCTTATTTTCTACTGGGCCCATAGATGATTCTTTATGCCTGTGAAATAGAAAATAAAGGATCTTAAACAATGCTAGTTATTTGAAGAAAGGACTTAGATTGCTCCATAGTACTTTTAACAACAAGGATTCGATTAGTGAATCTGATGCAGCAAAAAAGTTCAAGACTACGCCAGCTTACATCTGCAAGACTTTTAAGAAGATAATATAGTAGGGGAATAGTCTGCCACAAGAAATCAAGAGCACCAGAATACACAGAGCAACCGTAAACCCCCGCTGGATGACCCGAAATTACGCCGGAAAATGTTTCGTTTTGGATGATGAAAGCTACTTCCCTATCTCAAAAACCCACATCCCAGGAAACGGTCGATATTATTCTGATAACATTTCTACTGCATCTCCGAACGTGAAATATAAGTTTAAGCATAAGTTTGTGCAGAAGGTGATGCTTTATATTGCCATATCTGCGAGAGGAATTTTCAAACCATGATTCAGGCCCAGTGGTTTGGCTATTAATCAAGAAGTGTACCAAAATCAATGCTTGAAGAAAATATTGATTCCATTCCTTCAAACATATCATGCAGATGGAAAATCCGTGTTTTCGCCGTATAAATCGTCGTCGCATTGTGCGAGAAAAATACAAGCCTTCCCAAAAAAAACCCCCCCAAAAAATCCAGTGTGTACCAAAAAACCGCAATCCAACAAATTTGCCCCAGTGTCGCTCGATTGAAGATTTCTTTGGATGTTTGAGTTCGCTGGTGTACAAAAACAACTGGAGAGCCAAAGCTTGTAAACAACTGATTAATAGAATCAAAAGATGTATTCACCAAATCGATAAAAAAGCTGTACAACGCTCCTGTTCAAACAACAAGACAAAACTTCGTCGAACAGCTGATGACGGACTGCAAAGGGTGTACGGAATCAAATTGCGACACACACAAATATTCGGCAAAATTTTCCCGTTCAACCAATCATCTTCAAACTTTCAGGGAGTAAAATTAAACATGTTATAAATATTCTCCCACGTTTGTTTTATTCAACTTCAATTCCATATTTAAATGCACGAACCTTCTTCCTTACACTACTCATAAGGTCCTGTACAACATTTGGACCAACTTTTTTTTGCGTGGCAATCCATTTTTTCTTCAAATCTTCCTCCGATTTCACTTCCTTAGGATACTTCCGAAGTGCCTGCTTCATGATGGCCCAGTACTTATCAATTGGCTGCAGTTTCGGTGCGTTCAGGGGGCTGAGATGCTTCGGCACGAAATTGACCTCCTTAGCCTTGTACCACTCCAAAACCTCTTTCGAGTAATGGCACGAGGCTAAAGCCGGCCATCAGGACCATCTTGTGACCTCAGAAGAGGAATTAGACGCTTTTGGAGGCATTCCTTTAGGTTCACCTGCCCATTGGCCGTTCCAGTTGTCACGAATGGGGTGCTCCGCTTTCCACACGAGCAAATTGCTTGCAAAATGATATATTTTTTGGAAAACTTTGACATGCTTTCTAACGTCCTCAGGGACATCGAATGAGAAGTGAAAAACTTGAGCCCCGGAAGCTGCCGGAAGTCTGCTTTTACATACGTCTCATCATACATAACGAGGCAATGTAGTTTCGTCAACATCTGGGTGTAGAGCTTCCGTGCACGTGTTCTGCCTACCGTATTCTGCCGTTCATCGCAATTAGGCGCCTTTTGGACTTTGTACGTGTATAGTCCTTCACGTTTTGACGCATCTTGCACGAAAGTTTTGGTTAGATTCAGTTTCTTCGCCACATCTCGAACTGAACTGTTGGGATTCCTCTTGAAAGCTTGAACTACCCGCTTGTGATCCTTAACACTATACGGAGATCCATCTTTTTCCATTCAAAACACCAGACACCGTAGAATGTACCATTCCCAGCTTCCTGCTGATGGCACGATGAGAAAGATCCGGATTTTCGAGGCACGTTCGCAAAATTTCTTTGCGCCGCTGCTGTTATTCCGACTCCATCTTCGGATCGATTGCAAATCTGCTAGTGAAACTTACACAGCGTAAGCAAATACACATTGAACTAATTCCACCCAAAATTTCAATTGAAAATATCCAACGGGTAAAAAGTGGTGCAATTTGATTCCGTACAACCTTTATTCAAATGTTCATTAATTTTTTTTTCAAAGTAAAGAGACGTGCCTTCAAAATAAATCAATCAGTTTTCCTTTCAATAAACAAGTCTTTTTGTTATGGCCCTTAAAGAAAATTTTCATTTTTTAGGTATACTCCGTTACTGCGAGTAGAATGACCACCAGCAAAATCGACTGCCATCGATTAACGACTATAGTTGAAAATGCGACAGCTAGATATTTAACTGAACGTGGAAGCTATCCACCGCAATACATTTAATCTGGGTGGTTCAAAATATTGTTTTTCAAGTCATTGCACCATCTGTCTTGAGACTCTGGGACGACCTAGGAGGCCAGATGTTCCGGTCTTGGCACATCCTTTGGACAAGATTATCCAGAGTAGTGTTCCAACCGCTCACGGCCATCATGCCGTGTCTCGCACCGTCGAAGCGAGGACATGCGAAGAACACATGTTCCTCGGATTCCTCTGCGTCCGCGTACCCGGGGACACGCGGAGGACTTGGCGTCTCCGTATTTCCGCAGGTACTGTCGAAATCAACAGGATCTGCGTCAATTGGAAGTTAACGTCACCATGTCACCGGCCGACCCATCCGAATAGCTTCGGAATTGTGCGAAGGGTCCACCCTTAGTGGAGTTGTTCCATTCGCCATTTTACCATGTTTCATTTGTCATTTGAACATAGATGCAGTGGTCTTCCGAATACCTCTTGTGCCACGTTGATCGAGGCACTATACGTTCTTTTTTATAATGATACTGTGATACTGTGCGGTACGTGCTGGCCACTCTCAGGTACATTAGCCAGCGCGTACTATCCAGCTTACCTTGGTAGCTCTTAATACTTAACGGGATGATCCACGCCGGCCCTCCATACCTTAGTATGGACAGGGAGCATCGCCGAGTTATTCGACATCATGCAGGAATAATACCAATATAGCCGTGGAGGCCTTCTTGCAGGCGTAATCGAGTTTGTCGTACATCATACGCTGGAGTGACGTCTCTGCTGTCTTGATGACTGACAGGATGGCATCAACTGTTGACTTGCCCTTGCGGAAGACAAACTGGTTGTTTGACAGGCCACCTGTATCCGTCTGCTTTGGCAGCCTTTGTGAGGATTATCCTCTCAAGCACCATCATCAAAAGCAGAACAATGTGGCCAGAATCCGTGCCAGAAAACTGTATGATCAGGTGTTGACAAAATTCAATGGCTGTCTCCTCATGGATGATGAAACCTATGTAAAGGCCGATTTCAAACAGCTACCGGGACAAACATTTTACTTGGCTACGGCTCGGGGAGATGTTCCTGCCAAATTCAAGTTTGAGTTTGCAGATAAGTTTGCACGTAAATACATGATTTGGCAAGGCATCTGTAGCTGCGGTAGGAAGATCAAGGTTTTCATCACTGATAAGACATTTACTTCAGAGCTGTACAGAACGGAATGTCTCCAAAAGCAAGTATTGCCATTCATCAGATCCCACAATGAACCTGCCATGTTTTGGCCGGATCTTGCAGGCTGTCATTAGTTATTCACCAACGGGATTCAGTTTATACCGCACAGAAAAAAATAATGAATTTTAACAAGCGCGTAAAATTTCCCCTCGTTTAATTTCAAGCCAAAGCAGGCGTAAACAACGAAATTGGTTGCAATCTCTCATGTGCCATGCAACAATGTTTGCATTCTTTCATACAACAGGCTAGATTCAGGCGTTATCAGGCTGAAATTTACATGAAATCTCGCATTATTTTCTGCCAAATCTAGCATTCCCTTTATGTGCATTAGATCACGCAGAAAATTCAATGTTTCTTTTTATCTGTGCGAAAGAACTCAACTCACCAAACTGTCCCCAGCTCAGACCAATAATAAGATTTTGGGCTATTATGAAGAGGAAGCTGAAGGTGAATGGCAGTGTCGTCAAAAGCATCAATGAATTGAGAACCAAGTGGAATAAGATTGCCAAAACGATGGATGAGAATAATGTACGCCGCACAGATAAAAAGAAACATTGAATTTTCTGCGTTATCTAATGCACATAAAGGGAATGCTGGATTTGGCGGAAAATAATGGGATATTTCGTGTAAATTTAAGCCATATAACGCCTGAAACTAGCCTGTTGTATGAAGGATTGCAAACATTGTTGTATGGCGCATGAAAGATTGCAAGCAATTTTGTTGTTTACACCTCCTTTGGCTTGGAATAAAGGGGGGTTTTGTGTTAAATTTTTTTTTCGGTTGATGAAACGTATTCCGGGAAAAGTCCGCAAATTTCTTCGAAATCGAGTTGATTAATTTTTTCTGTATTTTCCCTCTAATGTTCACATAAAGTCGAACATACTATTTTGTTAATGAATATCCGAAATATGCGCAATAGTCTATGTTCCAATTCTAACTGGGTCACACCTTATTTTGTCAATGACTACTACAAAACTATTTGATCATGTTTTTTTGTCGTTTTAAGACCTCATTTAAAATGTTTTTTCAACTGATCATAATAAGATGATATGAATGAGTCCTAAAACGGCATTTCAAAGCAGCATTTTACCAGTTCATAAAGTCGAAATAAAACCTTTGATAGGAGTAAAAGAAATTTGAGAAAACAAGGTTTGTAGGTTCTCATAAACCTGACTAAAATATGAAACCATAATGAAACCAAATTGATTTCGAGTGGCTTTCATAAAATTTTAATAAAACCTACTAAAGCTGGATGGTTTTGGCAATGTTATTTAGGATCAGGGTTTCATACATAGGGTGGAGTTTTAATTGCGGTTAAAGAAAAACCTCAACTGTACGTCGGTAGATCTTGTTGATTGTGGCAGTATTGAGCAAATCGCTGTGCGTACCAAACTAGACAAGGCGACGATTTTTGTTTGCGGAATCTATCTTCGACCGAACTCGTCTCCGGAATTGTACTCAGCGCATTCCGCAGCAGGAACTGAATAACGCTCTCATGGACGTCGATTGGATTGAAGTGTTTCGTGCAAAAGATACGGATGAAGCGGTACGTATGTTTTATGACAAATTGTACGACATTATGGAGGAATATATTCCACGTCGAACAAGTAGGCCTCATTCGTTTAAGCAACCATGGTGGCCAAAAGAGTTACAGCATCTCCGTAACATAGTGCGAAAAGACGTAAACGCTATTTTCGATCATGGACTACTGTGAACCGGATCAATCTACAGTCGCTCGAAACCCATTACGCCAATTGCCAGGACGCTGCTTTTCGTTGCTTTAGAGGACGATTGGAGCAGACTGCGAAGCAGAACCCGTCATCCTTTTGGTCGTATATTCGAAGCCGTAAGCAATCTAACCGGATCCCTTTGGACATGACTTTTAAAGAAACTTCGGCCGATTCACCTCAAGAGCTAGCTAATCTGTTTGCCGATTTATTCGAAAATGTACACACTCAAACGTCTCCAACTTTTTGCGCTGACAGTCTTAAATCCTGTCCTGCTTTCAATTTGAATTGTCCTGCTCTAGTTGTGAGCCAACATGAAGTTTTGTCAGCCCTGGAAAAGTTGGATGTGTCGAAAGGGTCGGGCACAGACAAGATACCGCCGTTGCTTTTAAGAGAATGTGCTGACTCACTGATGATGCCTTTGACGAATATTTTTAACAGGTCACTCAGTGAAGGTACTTTTCCCGAAGCGTGGAAGTTTGCCTCAATCACACCGGTTTTCAAAGCTGGTAACAAACATGCTGCTGAAAATTACAGAGATGTTTCGATTTTATGCTGTATGGCCAAGGTGTTTGAACAATTGGTTCACAAAGCTCTTTACGCTGTATCTCGACCGCTGATTTCTGAATTTCAACATGGTTTTGTTAAGAAGCGATCCACGACAATGAATCTGATGTCCTACGTAAATTTCCTATCAATGGAAATTGAGAATCGTAACCAAGTTGATGCCATATACTTCGATTTTTCGAAAGCGTTCGATAAGGTTCCTCACACCCTTGCAATTGACAAGCTGAAGTATCTGGGCTTTCCTGATTTGATCACAAAGTGGTTGCGCTCTTACTTATCTGGTCGGAGCGCTTTCGTCAAATTAAACGGTAGTCGGTGACGCGTCTTCTCCGTCACGTCAGGTGTACCGCAAGGAAGCGTTCTGGGACCACTGATTTTTATATTGGTCGTGAATGACTTGTGCTTTCGGCTGAAATCACGCTTCAGGCTGACATCGACGAGATTTTGTTGTGGTGTTCTGAGAATGGAATGGAACTAAACATCAAAAAGTGCAAAGTTATTTCGTTTACCCGCCGGCAATCCCGAACAGTGTCTGAATACTCCATCCGCTCAGAAGCTATAGAGCGTGTTCAAACAATTCGTGACCTAGGGGTTACTGTAGATACAAAACTCCGGTTCAATGAGCATATTAGCAAAACTACCGCAAAGGCCTTTGCAGCACTGGGATTTATTCGTCGCAATACAAGTGGTTTCACCGATATATATGCTCTCAAGGCGCTGTACTGTTCGATCGTTCGTAGCATCATGGAGTATGCTGTTAGTGTGTGGTCGCCTTATCACTCAGTACAGATCATCCGGATGGAAAGGGTTCAACGCAATTTTGTACGGTATGCTCTTCGTCAACTTCCGTGGAATGACCCAGCAAATCTACCTGACTATCCGAGTCGTTGTAGACTGATCGATTTAGAAACTTTAATGCACAGACGTACTAACCTACAGAGGTTATTTGTTTTTGACATTGTCGAAGGTGGTGTAGATTGCCCGGCGCTGTTGCAAAACATCAATTTTTATGCACCTTCTCGTGACCGTAGTTTACTTGTAGTGAGTCGCCATAGAACTACGTATGGGCAAAACAACCCTTTCGATAACTGTGTTAGATCGTTTAACAATGTGAGTGCTGTTTTTGATTTTAATATATCTAAATGTGTGTTCAAGAATAGAATTAGAAACCTAGGTTAAGTACCAGTCTGTTGAGTTTTTTTTTTTAATTCGAGACGAAGAACAATAAATAAATACTATGATTATTTTTACCATATCTGAGATTATTTAAAAATGATGTTAGAGGAGAATATGTAGTGATTATTGGGGGGGAGTGAGGGGAAAAAAAAAAATGAAGGGGGGGAATTTTTAAAAAAAGAAAAAAAGGAAAAAAAAAAAAAAATTTAAGGTGGGGGGGGGAAAAAGAAGGAGGGAGAAGAGGGGGGGAAAAATAAATATGGGGGGTGAGTGATGCTTAATTTCTCTTCAAACGGTTGGGACCTAAGCATTAACTATAGCCCTAGCCCCATATGGCTTATGGTTATAGCACCATTACTCGCTCTCTGAAAATAGAAGAATGTCTAAGAATATAAGTACGGCGGAGAAAGATAACTTGTCAGAGAATTTGCGCTCCTAATTGCATCATTACACAACAACATGGCACCACAAGAAAGAGACGTCAGATCCAGCATACACGGTAGCGGTGAAGTTGACCATTTCGAGCCGAATGTATAGCGCATGAGGAAACAGAGAAAGAGATAGCAACACCAAACCGTCATAAATAGTAACAGCAACTTTATTGTGACCTAAATAAGTCAAATTGAAGTTGATTCAATCAGTTTGCAACAAGTGTGCTGTTAGGGAGATTGAGGGTAACGTCACGATACTCACTAGTAGATTTGGTCCTTTTTAAAATTCTTGCTGAAAAACTTAATAATTGAATATGTTTGTTAATTGTTGAGTGCTATCGAAGGTGAATTAGCATTGATTCCATAACATAGAGAATACACAGATAGAATTATACTTAAAAATATAACAATCCACTCAACATTCTGCGGAATAGTTTTTTTCACAAAAAACGCAGAAAATATATAAAAAAAAAAAAAAAAACAAAAAAAAAACAAAAACAAAACACATTAAAGACTTATTTTTGAAAAAAAGAAAAAAAATCTATGTTGGTTGTGTGAGGGAAAAAAAGAGAGTACAAACAAAAAAAAAAAAAAGCAAAAAAAAAAAGGGGTTTGGGTGGGGGGAGCGACAAGTGATAAATATACACCGTGTCCAATATATTCTCATACACTTTTTTCTTGCATTGGTGTCGTGCAACTACTCAACATGTTTCACGTATGTGTTGGTGTAGTTTTGTACTATGTTTATACAAACGCTTTTAGGTTATGTCCGATTGTTTTCGTTCGGTGTTTATCTTTTACCAGCGATGAAGAAGTTTCGTGCTGTGGTGATAAAAAAAAAGCATTTTTTGAAAGATGAGCGCCCGGGCGCTAATTTCAGAAATTAGAAAAACCTCGGAGTAAAGCGGGATTTTGTGTACCTAACCATCCGAAGGTACCGTGACACCTGCTCGTTGGATGACCGGAAGAGATCCGGTCGTACTCGTACGGTGCGGACTGCACGAGTTGTTAAAGTGGTCAGGGAACGGATTAGACGAAAATCACAGCGCTCTGTACGTAAAATGGCCGCAGATCTTAATGTTTCGAGATCGTCAATGCACAATATACTGCAAAATGACCTCGGATTCCAAGCTTTCAAGAAACGTAAGGTTCACGGAGTTTCAGAACCTTCCAAGCAGAAACGACTCGAAAGAGCAAGTCTGCTTTTGTCGCGGCACGGTCTGGAAGAATTTATCTTTTCCGACGAAAAGTTATTCGTCTTGCAACAATCCCACAATGTCCAGAACGACAGATTGTGGGCTCTCTCTTCGAGAACTGTTCCAGAGAGTGATAGGAATATTCCACTGTTCCAAAGTGCTGCGTCAGTGATAATTTGGGGAGGAATTTGCAAGCGAGGCAAATTACCACTGGTTTTCATCGAAAAAGGCGTTAAAGTGAATGCCGTATATTATAAAACGGAAGTTATGGAGAAAGTGGTCAAGCCATATGTACAAGAGGTGTTTGGAGATGATCACTATGTGTTTCAGCAGAACGGAGCGCCATCGCATACTGCAAATCTCGTTCAGGGCTGGTGCCGAGAAAATTTGACCGACTGTTTGGACAAAAATGAATGGCCTCCCAGTTTACCAGATCTGAATCCCTTGGATTATTTCGTATGGTCATACAAGCTGGCGAAGGTAAATGACCACAGGGCGTCTAATATGAACCAATTCAAAACCGTAATCAAACGAATTTGGGACGAAATGCCGATGGAAGTCGTGCGTGCCGCCTGTGACGGCTTCGAAAGACGTCTGCAGCTGGTCAAGAAGGTTAAAGGCGGTGTTATTTCAAAACATATTGACCAGTATTATAATGCAAGATAATGGGTAAAGTAATCAATAAAATCTGGATTATCGATTTGAAATAAATAGAGTTTTATTTTGTATGAGAATATATTGGACACGTGTATGTATGTGTCATGTTTGAAAAAATGCCAAATTTCTGAAAAAAGTAATATATTTAAGACGGCAATTCTAACTCAGAGAACCAGAAAACACGTTTTTTGAAAATTGTTTTTGTGGAAGAGAACTAGCAAATAAAACGCATTAAATGCAAAAGCACGGTTGTCATACATGCAAACTTCAGCTCCGTCTTAATCCAGTGGGCTTACTATTTAAATAATTGTTTCTATAATATCAAATTCAATCTGATTTTTTTAACGGTGCAATCGAATCTAGTTTGTGACAGTACGGTGAAAAAATGATGCATCACCTATGAACTTGAGCATGCGCTCCGATGGCCGCACATTTCGTAGTTAACCTTGGTTGGCTGGAGCCAACAACACTGCGGACAGATTTAAATGAATGGGGCCTGTGGTTAGCAAACTACGCTCCATATATATGTTTTGAAGGCTCTTTAGTTGTAAACCGTCAAACTGTCAAAACATTTATTTGCAATCAAAGGAATTCTCCCCACTGCACAACATCCGCTACGGGAGCTAAAACTATTCTGGTATCAAAAAAAGATAAAATGTACTTAGCTGGATTCCATTTAGTCCCGTATACGATCCAAAAAGCCCGATCAGGCCACCAGGAACGAGCAATACCCAACGCCACCAGTTGAATTCTGCACGGGTAATGTTTACTCCACACACTTTCTCCATAATTGCTAGTTAAATTTTATTGATATTATTGTTAGTTTCACCAGAAATCATAGAATGTAATTTCCACTCTGCAGATTATGTATATTACTGCTTGGCTAATTTAAAGTAGACTGGTTAAGAATTTAGGAAACCAACTTGCATGAGAAAAAGTCTTATCGCTGCATGATGGTGTGAAAATGACAAAGAAGCTCATGATAGTTCGTTTCTTCTCTTGATAGTGAGATGGCCTATTTTTTTTTATTGTCGCATGACGGCAGCTCTGAATCAGAACAAATTGCAATATTGATTTTCTCTACCTTTATATGACAATTGGATCATCAAGCCAACCCAATGGTTTCCCAATCTGTTTATTCACTATCAACCTTGTTTCCAATCTTAGCATGCGGAAATAGGAGAAACCGAAAATCATCGCCTTCTTGTTGTTCTTCATCATACGCGGTCGAAAATATCACTACTGTTCCAACGATCCAATCAATCTTGTCCCGGTCCCAAATCCGGCTTCACGTCATGTTTCTGTTATTAGCGAATAGTAGAGCTTACCTTGACAGCCATGGTTTACCAACGTCCGACTCCTGTAGTCGATATGTTTACGCGCTCGTCGGAGCCTGATTGAGCCACTTGCACACAATCTAATTTAAAATTATCTGGATCAATCTGCGCCCACTACCCGCTGGTAGCTTTATGGTTGTTACGATGGGCGTTAAAACTGACAGACACCTTGCTGGCTGATTGCTAGATTGCAAAGTTCATACACGCACGCGTCACCAGCTAGAACGGATTGGTTTTTTTTCTCTTAAAAAAGCATCAACCGGTTCTAAAGCGCTAACACTGATGAATGGTTCCAGTCTCGTTGATAACAATAATAATCGTGGGACTTTCAAATGTCGGTTGATCGTTGCATGCATGCAATACTGGTGGTGTGAAGTTCTCAGGCTGCCGCACTTATTCTCAGCTTACACATGTGAGCTTTAAAACGTCTATTGTGATTGTATTGATTTGGGCTCACAGTTAAGAACTCCGACCGATCACTCAGCAATCGCAGCATGCACTTGCTCAGTAGCTAGTCTATTAGTTGGTTCTAGGAAACGTTGCACAATTTGACCACTTTCGTACACTCACGCTTCGGCTATTTTTTTTTATCAACGCTCTGCAGTTAGCAACGCAATGTTCACTGAAAACTCGCTTCACGATCACTTAGCACTTTTCAGAGCCACTCTCTCATCAGGGCTGCCGCCACGCACGGTTCGTGTTTACTGCAGCAAGGTAAGTCTACAAATGGGAATACAGAATGACTGTTTACCTTCTTTTATAATAAGTAACATGCCTACTATACCTTTTGAAGTTGCGACTGGGCGCTCGATTGAGAGACTTGACCGTGGGGAGCTTGTTTGGGACTGAGAGCGAAGAGATTTGCCTGTGCCGGGAGATTTTTCATTTTCAAAGGAATACATTTCCATCGTGGGTGAGTGCCATTTATTTGATTTAGTTCAATGAGAGCGGGAAAGTCGATCTTTGCCCTTTCATTGGGAGTCGAGATTTCTCCATGAGTCACGCTACGGCCCTAGGCGACCATTGCAAAGTTTGTAAACCCTATCGGCTCTAGAATAAATCGAGTTCTCACCAAAAGCCGTGTTGAGTATCCTTTACTTTATTTATTCTAAAGAGCGCAACAGCTTAATGTAGAGCGGCCATATGGTTCTTTGAAATTAGGCATGAAGATTCGAATAAATCATGTTGAAACAATGAGAAACATGGCAACTGTCGTGCACATTAACGAGAATTGTCAGAGGCCTCACCACTCTCCATGTGGACGAAATGAAGTGGGATTTTCAATCAACGCCTCCGATGGGTTTCGCTAATCGGAATTACGGCTGCTCGTCACGTATTGTTTCATTCATAGATTCCTACTCGTTTTTAAATTTGTTTTGTTTTCTTCGATCGTTCGCGTTCGCTTTGATCCGAAGAGCCTTGTCACCTGTTCTTCAATGCAAAGAACTGCCCATCTGTACGGGTGTGTGCGCTTTGGTTGAGGAATATGAGCAAAATTCTCGGAGCGGGTCATTCGGGGGTCCGTTAGGTTTAATATTCTTGGAAAGCTCATGCATTATCATTGATTTATGAATACATTTGCGCCAATATTTTTGTGATGCTCTAATTGTGTTGTGTGGATATGCTTGCCACGAGATATTGTTGACGATTATTTTGATATTCTATGCGAAAAGTAAACGATATGTGTGTACACTCGGACAGCGATTATCGTATGAGAGAAAAAAAGCATTAAAAAATAGCTTTTTCCTAATTTTTATAGCTGCAAACCATGTATATTTTAAGATTTCAAGAGAATTAAGAATCTACCGTCGAAACTGTGCAATCGAAATTTCTTAGATTTGCTCAGCCATTCAAACTTTTGGGAATAGATCCTCTGTTGAAAAATGACGGGACTAAAAAGCTACACAGCAAAAAATGATGAATTTTAACAGTTTAATTTTACTTCGTTCGATTTTTCGGTAAAGCAAACGTTACTAACGATATGTGTTGCAATGTTCCATTCAACAAACCTTATTAAGTGATATCTGACTTGAATTTACCAGAAATATCCCATAAATTTATGAAAAAACTGGCATTCCGTTAGTATTTATTGTCGTCAATCAGAAGTAGAAGTGTTACATTTTGCTGTTGTTATAATCGAGGTCATAAAATTCATAAGATTAGTCTAAATAGCGCCTGGTTAACATGATTCATATGGCGTGACCATTTCGTGTGCATTAAATACTTAACTTCATAACTAAGCAAACACTTTTTTTTGTTTTTAGACAGTCATAACACACTATATAGTTTGCAATATGGTTTTCTTAATGGAAGTAGTACCACTGTAGCTAAGGCTGAGCTTGTGGATCAAATATTAGAAGAAATAGATTCAAAAAAAGTAGTGGGTACCTTGTTTCTTGATCTGAAAAAGGCATTTGACACTCTTAACCATGAAACTCAGAAAATTTGAACAATATGGCATCAGGGGCGATCGATTGATGATCGCGTTCTGTTTCATCATGAGATGCATAAACGTTTTGAAAGAAATCAGCAAATAAATTACTATTCTCATATAGTGTGCTACCAGTCCTGTTATCCAAATGTTTTGCTGATGGGAAACTTTTAGATTTTGTTTCTCTTTGACAAACTTAAAAAAAGATTTAGGATCTGACTTGATATTATTTTTCACATGTGCGTTGTGCTCTGTATTTGCATGTTTCATTTCTATGTTCAGTTGGTTGCATATTGCAAGTTATGTTGAAAGATTTTCGTTAGTTCTTTTCCTTTTGAATGCTTTATGAGCTTTTTGTTTTCTGTTTTTCAGATTAATAATCGGTCTATTGTTCCAACCTGGTACCTTGAGATTTATTTTCTTTCTTTGCTTCTTGGGCACTATGTATTCTAAAACATCATATATAACTCGATAGAATGCATCCGCAGCCTTATGCAGGTCATAATTACGAAATAAACTTCGCCATTCGATGCAATTTAATTCTTGTTTATATTTTCCGTAGTTTGGTTTACTAAAATCGAAGAATGATTCCGAAAAAATATTATATAACATTGTGAATTTACCATACACGAATATAGATTATTCAATAAAAGTGTGAATCACTTCATTTTTCCAAAGTGGACCTGGTGATTCAGATACGCAAAAGTCATCGGTCATATTTGTGAACAATAAATCCAAAAAGGATTTTTTACGTTTCTGCACTTTTATCAAACAAAATGCGAAGTGTTTCATTATCACCGACAATTGATATTAAATAAGAATCATTTACGTCATCTAACAAAAAATTTATATGAACTTATGCATCAGGCTCAAAATTTGCAATTATTCTATAAGCAAGATTAAAAAACAATTCAAACTGACTCTTTTTTTGTATATTCTGGAGGAAAATAAACTGCTGCAAAAATATGAATCTGATCATCGATGCTGAATTTTACCCACACATGGTCAAACTCCGTGCACTTGAGAGATGAAATTTGTTCAGAATCATATTCAACACTTTCAGTTATTAAAACACCGCCACCACATTTTTTGTTGGATAATAGTTTATCACGATCATCCTTAAATATATTAAAGCGATCTGCAAAGACTTCTTCGTTATTTATGCTTGCATCCCAGCTTGTTTCAGTTCCTAAAATAACTTGATAACTACACGCCTCTACTTGTTTATAAATTTCATTCGCCTTCAAAGCACTTTTCATCCTATTAAAATTTTGACAATGAATTACTATTTTTTCCTGGCTTTTATTACCACTGTTAATACTAATTATCTCACCTTCCTGATATTGAGAGTTCACCAAAACCGGGAAATCATCTGGTTGTTCAGAAACGTTGCCATCTGCTTCCTCTAAGGAGTTCGTCCATTTCTTAGAAAAGACATGTGCATAAGATCCTTTGTTTTTAAAAGCAACAAACCCTTAGGTTACTGCACCGAATTGTGTGCGTCTGTATCAGACAAGATGTCGACATTTAGTATTGAATAAATGGTCTTGTAAGGGTAGCGGAAGGTATTAAAATAGTCATTTCTATCACCTACACAGAGAAAAATAATGAATTTTAACAGACTATTTAAATTTCCCCTCGTTTAATTGCAAGCCAAAGAAGGCGTAAACAACGTAACTGTTCGCAATCTTTCATGCAACATACAGCATTGTTTGCCATCTTCCATACAACATACCTGATTTCAGCGATATCTGGCTTCAATTTACATGAATAATCCCATCTAATTATGCCAAATCTAGCATTCCTTTTATGTGCCTTAGATAACTCCGAAAATTAATGGTTTCTTTCAAACTGTGCAGCCATTAAAAATAACCTAAACTAAGTTAGATTCTAGGCGTAAGATAATCATACCTGACGAATCCGTTTTCCTATCTCTTATTGGACGGATACCACTCACTAATTTAAAGGTTGATGAACTTTTTGATCTGGTGCACAAGAACGCCTGTGCACGTTTGAAAAAAAAACATTTAATTTTCTGCGTTATCTAATGCTCTAGCCAAAGCAAGCGTAAACAACGAAATTGTTTGCAATCATTCATACAACAGACCTGATTTCAGCTATGTCTATCTTAAATTTACATGAAATATCCCATGAATTCATGTCAAATCTGGCATTCCCTTTAGGCAGCATTCATTAATTATGTCACGCTTTTAGGGGGGGGAGGGGGTTTAGAAAACCGTGACATTTTGTGACAAACGAGGGGGGGGGGTAAGCTGAATCGTGACATCACATTTTTGAAAAAAAAAAAACAAAAACAAAATGATATTCTTATGCAATATCGCCTACTACTACTATCCCTACTGTTCACGCCCCTCCGTAAACGAACAGCATCAGCAGTAATCATGCAGCACTCACACACCGCTCGCATTAACTATGCCACGCCCTGTTCTGCAACTTTCCATCGTTCTGGAACTTTCCATGTTCTGGAACTTTCCATTGTTTTGGAACTTTCCATCGTTCTGGAACTTTCCATGTTCTGGACCTTTCCATCGTTCTGGAACTTTCCATGTTCTGGAACTTTCCATTGTTCTGGAACTTTCCATGTTCTAGCAGTAGCGGCACAATATAAAAACGGCACCGCAGTGGCGCAGTCATTTAGTCATTATATCAATTCTAAGGTGTTAAGATCAAAAGGAAAAAGCAATAAAGGATAAGTGAATAGAAGCAGTAGTTTTTCTATCAATATCTTCTGGATCCATTATCCGGTGCAACAGCCCAGTGTTATACAGTGTTGAATACAGTCCACCCTACGACTAGAGTGTTTGCTGTCAACGGCCAAGAGAGCTAGCAAGCTACTTCAAGTACCCTACGGATCCGGTGTTTGGCTCCGACACCTACCATACCTAACACGCTAACTTGAAAGTACCCATTAATGAGTCGAAAAGTACGCATTTTGAAGAAAAGTGGCTTAACTCATTATTAGGAGTATATTTTCCTCATTAATTGAGTATTCGTTACCCATTAATGATAAATTGATACTCATAAATGAGTAAGCAATACTCAGAAATGAGGAAAGTATACTCTTAATAATGAGTTAAGCCACTTTTCTTCAAAATGCGTACTTTTCGACTCATTAATGGGTACTTTCAAGTTAGAGTGAATACTATTCCACCGTTCATGAATGACAGCTGCAGCTCATTCAGTGTGCGTCAGTGAATAAAGTCCAGTGTTTATTGGTGAAAAATTGGTTCGCGCAGTTAGTGTATTTTGGAAAATGAATCGTGGAGAACTTTTTAATACGCTGTACAATGCGTATGTAAAGGCTTACCCGGATAAGAAGAAAAGGGAGTGCCAATTGGATGCTACTAATTTCTGGAATGAACGGAAGGGCAATGGCAACACCGCACTTGAAGAGCAAGTCAATAACAAAATAAAAGAGCTTCATGCCTTGCAGCTAAAGAAAAAAGGTAAACTTCTTCAACTATGGGGAAAGTCTATGAGTGCTCCTAAGGAATCAGCGCCGACAGTGAAACCCGCGCAACCCATCAAGGAAATTGAGTATATGGCTCAGCCGTCATCATCAAATAAACGCCCTGCACCAGTACAGGAACAACTTAAAGCTGAGCTAAATAATCTGAACTCTGAGGTAGTGCTTCTGATTGACAAGAAGTCTGCTGGACTATTGACGGATGATGATCAGTCGAGACTCGAAGGGCTAAAAATTAAAAAGATCAAACTTGAAAAGAATCTCAAAATCAAGGAAGACGAGCAAGAGCGGCAGCAGAAGCATCGTGAGAAAATGAAGCAGGCTAAACAACTGTTAATTCGGGACATCCCAGAGGCTGGTAAATATGATATATTAACTAGTTTGTTTGCACAGTAGATATAAATATCAAATTTCAGGAAATTATCTTTCATTCCGAAATTCTCCTGGCCGCCCTCGTGTTGAAGAGCAGCAACCGGAGCTGCTCAAGGCAATATGCGATATCGCACTTCATGGATCTGCGGCCCACGAAAAGCGCAGTGATGAGAGCGTCAGAAGCGTTAAAACTTTAGATGAGTTGACTTCTGCAATACAAGGCAAGGGATTCAATATCAAAAGAACAGCAACATATCTGCGGTTAATCCCAAAACGAGCCAATTCCCATCAAGGTAAATGTCACGTAAATACTGTACCAGTGAAGTTGATGCGCGCAAGTAATGCAAAACACAACGATCATCCCGATGGCCGATTCTGTACAGTGACCATAAGATCATTGGAAGAACTGGCATCTGTGCTAGGGCCCAATGAAGTAGGATTTATCAGTCAGGATGATAAGGCGAGAGTGGCGATAGGCCTAACGGCTGCCAATAAGCAGTCTCCCATGCTTATGCATGTGGAGTACAAAATCACGCTTCCTGACCACGATTGGATAGTTGCAAATAAGCATAAACTAATTCCGTCCGTGTACGCTGGAATCGAAATCAAACCGAATGGTCTTGGCAAACCGGAGGCTGTTGGTTTTTCGGGCCCCACTTACATTGCAATTCGGTCAGGCAAACACGCTTCGTCAACGGCGTTTTCTCATGCGTTAGACATCAAGCGGCTTCTAACTCTTGAATCGTTTGATGGTATTTTTAAGTTTGATGGATTGGTCAAACCAGTCCTAATCTTTACCGTCGACGGTGGACCTGATGAAAATCCGAGATATCGCAAGGTAATACAGATAGCAATACACCATTTTAAAGAGTACAACCTTGACACGCTGTTCATTGCAACGAACGCTCCGGGAAGGAGTGCTTTCAATAGAGTGGAGCGACGTATGTCACCCTTGAGTAAGGAGCTTTCTGGATTGATAATACCACACGACCAGTTTGGTAGTCATCTGGATTCCCAATTGCGTACAACTGATTCAGCTTTGGAGAAGCAAAATTTCCAGTACGCTGGTGAAGTTTTGGCAGAAGTCTGGAATGATGTGGTCATCGACGGTCATCCGACGTTGGCTGAATATATCGATCCTGATGCTTCTGAAATAGATCCGAAGTCAATTCGTGACTATGACCAACTCATGTGCGAACCAGCCAATATTTACTCCAGATACGGAAATGCACAGATAGGTAAAATTTTGAGATGCATTTGATGGTCAAATAATTGTTATATGTGCATAAATTTATATTTTTACAGGAAATGCTGCTCACCACTGCGAAGTAGCATCGATCACGTTATCTGCAATGGATTTTTGCCTCCACCAATCTCTCTGACGCAAACATCTCGAGGATTGATTGGGTCATCGAAGGACGAACCACAGCATTTCCCATCAATGTTCGTATTGAACTCATTACAAGCTCAACAGATTCTACCTAAATCGATGTCCGGATATGGAACGATTCCGTATGATCTTTACTGCCCTTCAATTAAAAACTCATTGAACGAACGAGTGTGTTCCAGCTGTGGCCTATACTTTGCATCTTTAGTCATGCTTCGCGAGCACATAAAGATGCACAAGCATACATCCGTTCAATTTCAGAGAAAATTGCGTCCGTTTAAAGTTGTGGCAAAACGTAAACAGGAATGTATGGTTGTAACCAACAAAGACAACTTCGATTGCGAATGGATAGATGACGAAGAACTTGATCTGACTGATGTGGCAGAAACCATTACGAGTGCTTCAGCGGACGCAGATATCTTCCCGGTCATCAATGCTGACCAACATCTGCAAAACCCTTGGACTGAGGATTGAATCTATTTTTGAATGGTATTATTTGAGAATGCAATTTGATATAATATGAGGAAAGTTGAATTTGTTTCTGTATGAAATAAAAATGATTTTTTGTGACTAATATTGGCTATTTGAATAAAAAGTTTAGAGTGGGGGGGGGGGGGGGGGTTAACAAAAACGTGACATAATTGCCTGGGGGGGGGGTTACAAAAATTGTGACAATTTGTGACATGGGGGGGGGGGGGGGGGTTAATTTTCGGCCAGATTTGCGTGACATAATTAATGAATGCTGCCTTATGTGCATTAGATAACGCAGAAAATTAAATGTTTTTTTTAAACTTTGGTGTTTGGTGGAAGTTGGAAATTGTTGTAGGATGGAGTAAAAAATATTGCAAACTATTTCTTTGTTTTCGTTTTTTTTGGGCTGAGGTGGAATAGTGTTGGGTGGTGTAGTGTTGTATGGTGTGGGGTTGTGTGGTGTTGGGATAAAAAGGTAATGGCGTTAAAAAGTTTGGTTTAATGGTTGTTGTGTGGTATAGTAATTGTGATGGGGGTTGGGGGATGGGGGTTGGGGGGAATTTAATTATTGGTACCACAAAAGTTCAACTCAGTGGACGCAGTGGTTCTTCGCCCCAACAAAAAAAAAACTAATAACAGTGGAGGAATATGAGGTTCAAAATTCATTTTTATGTTTGATGTTTGAAGGAATGAATAGATAGTATTTGAAATTGTTTTCAGAGCTAATTTACATTATTTATTTTCTCAGTGTATCAGTCATGTGGATTCATTAATTGTACACTCACGGTTTTTTTAACGGTTTTTACGACGATTTTGGAAGCAACGCGGTTTTTTACGACGATATTCGAAACATCGCGGTTTTTTTTACGACGATATTTGAAATAACGCGGTTAAAGAGCCAAAAAAGCCTAAGTGTTTTCTAAGGATGTACATACAATGAAAAAGTAAAAAAACGCTAAAAACATTATTGGATACTTGGTGTGTCATGAAGAAGATTAGTTTCCTCGGTGTTCAGTTAACCTACGCCTTCAATAGTGTGCTGTAGAGGGACTGTTCACATAGTATGCAACGTCCGACACCATTGTGAAAAGCAAGATAGCGACTTCCGGTTTGTGAAAAGCCGCCGAATATCCTACAATATGGGTATTTTTGGAACGGGGACAACGTGTAGAGGCCGGAAATCGATGTCCAACGCCATTTTGGAATCCAAGATGGTGACTTCCGGTTTTCGAAAAATTGTCAAATAGTCTACAATATGGATATTCTCGGAACGAAGACGACGTGTAGAGACCGGAAATCGATGTCCGACGCCATTTTGGAAAACACTATGACGACTTCCAGTTTGTGAAAAGCTGCCAAACATTCTACAATATGGGTATTTCGGAAGGGACGACGTGTAAAGGTCGGAAATCGATGTGTGACGCCATTTTAGAATCCAAGATGGCGACTTCCGGTACAATGTGCAGACCTCTTTAGTGTCGTACTAATGTTAGGTCGAACATTAGTACGACACTGAAGGGGTCTGCACATTGTAGACAAATACGTATCTGTCAAGATAACAAAAAAGTAGTTGGAATTCAATGGAAGATACTAATCTCCGCCTTTGAATCATCGCTACAGTTATTCCACTAAAAAGCTCGCACTCATCAATATTACAATCTTGCTTTCTTATTTTGGATGCACACGAAAATAAAATATTATCCAAAATTCAAATTGGCTGAGTAAACGCGATTGAAACTGGGAACCGGTCCACCATATGGCTACTTCTTAGAAGTTTTCTTTTTTATCGTGAGAGTTTTCAGTTCTAATAACTGGTTCAATAGTTAGGCAGTTTTTACAAAACCATTAAATGAATTCTCATTAGAATGAATCCACAGTTTTGACCGGAACATGGACCGGAATGGTGTCCAGGCGGAAGATTCGGAACAATTATGTAAGTGATCAACTGATTTAAGATTTTTGAGGTTTTGTCGGTCAATCAATAAAACTGATTCTTATAAATTAGTCATTACATAAATGCAAAATTTTAAGCTAAATATACAGTCCCTCCACAATAATGAGTTCTCTAGAAATTTGGTTTTGTTATCACATTTTTCTCAACTCGGTAGTAATTGTTTTTAGGGGGGGTGGGAAGGAGTAAAAAAGAAAAAAGTTCTGAAATAAATGCAACGAGTGTTAGTAATAATAAGGAGTCGTTTGTTGTGGCGCAGAGAAAAAATACGCTACTTGTGGAAATCAGAAGAAAAAAAAAATTGGGGTGGCCAAAAACAAATAAAAAAAATTTTAATTGGCCGGAACAAAATTAATTTCTTCCTCGGGGGGTTTTAATAATGGTTGGGTTGTGTGTGAGTCAGAATGGTTGTATTTGGGAAAGGAAGGGGCTTCAAATGGTGAGTTGACAACTTCGAAGGAGGGTGCGACCGACCTCTCGTCCTCACAAGTTCCTACCTCACGCCTCCACGAGTCATATGATCACAAAAGACTGCCAGCTGAAACATGGAGACGCTGGTTGGCGTAGCCTGGGCAATGTTGTCAATCTGACAATAGCGAAGTGAGGGGGTGCGACCGAAGATCTTATACCTTTAAATCATATTGTATATTTTCTTTTCTCATTTTATTAATAATTTCAGCACGCTTTGGAATCATCTTTGCATTCTAAAACTATGTAAGAGCCTGGAGCAATATGCCAGGCATCAAAGGCGGAGTTTGTATCTCAGCATTTCAGCATACCATTTATTTAAAATTGCACATCTGAACTTCAACTATTATATTCATAAAAGGCTGGCATGTGCTTATACGTAATGTAGGATTATATTATAATGTTGTGTTTATGGTATTATGGTAAGATAAGCCATTTCTTTCAGAAATTATCCCACCGGACTCTTCGTTCACTCTAACTTTGAAATGTTGCTAGAACAGTATAAAAAAAATATTACAAATATTACAATGTTTTATAAAATAATATCTTTTATTGAAATTTTATCTTTTATATTTCGAATGATCTATTCTATTTTCAGCTTTCCCAGGACTAGTAGGATATTGATACATATCTAACTTTTATTTATTTTTCAGTAACAATCCATTCAAGTTTGAAATTTGAATAAATTAGCATTTTTGTCTATAATGGTATCTTAATTTGTTGTGTACAAAATATATTATATATTAAATAACATATAACGGGGAAAGGGAGGGACCATCAGGGCACCCAAGTAAAACGATTTGGATAGGGAGCATGGGACTGCCTCCTCCCTATTGTTAACATTTCGTGGAACGAGGGCGGGCTCTTCGACCCCATCTATTGGGTTTATTCTGTCAATCGAGGGCTCGATTCTAGTGCTGTGAGTGTGAACTTGCTTTTGGAAGGAGATTCTCTTCCCTATATTCGCGGGTTTCGCGTAAGTGTCTCTGCTTACGGGCCCGCCCAAACGTTTTTGGCCCTTCATACAGGAGCTTGATGATCACAAACAATAATAGAATCCTGATCAAATCGTTTTTCAGATTATTCCACTGCTATGGAAAGTTTCCTTGCTGCAATAGATGGTAGTATCACATCATCATCATCATCATCATCATGAGAGTCTCTTTATCTCGATATTCTCTCTATCTCGATGATTCTGTATGGCTGTAGTCCTTTGAAAATATTTGTGAGCAAATAACCTTCCATCTGGGATTCACAAAAAAACTTATGCAACGCGAAATGCTTCTAGGATCGTTCCAGCAGTCTAGTCGATTTCGGTTCTGAATATCGATCTCTCCCTATCTCGATGGTCCCTTCAATATCGAGGTATGGAAAGTTGACTGTAAATAGATAAATGCTGATAAAAACGGATAATTTTCATCCTGTTTTAGCTATAAATTAATGATAACCGCGATTTTTGTCTTTTAACAATGCAATATGCGTTGAAACAATGCATGTGCACCTTCACAGTTATTTGATATTACAATGGTTTTCGATATAAGACGGGGTTTTTACGACGTTTTTTTCAAATAAAACTGTTTTTTTTACAACGATTTTTTAAATAGCCCGGTTTTTTTTACGACGATTTGCGAAATAACGCGGTTTTTTTACACGGTTTTTTTAAAAAAAAAAAAAAGACTTGAGTGTAGATGCTATATACACAGATTTCAATAGCTATCAACATTATTTGATAACTCTTTTATATCCATTCAGGCAATTCGTAACATTGATGAGAAACACAAAAGGAGAAATATTTTGTTTGTATTTCTTCTTTGTTAAAATACTCAGGGCCCTTGCGCTGAACTGGCCGGCTCAGTAGGGATCAAGACCCGAACTAAGAATCAGTTCCATTGTGGTTACACTTAGTAGCAAAAAAAAGCCGAGCAAAATTTTGCTTCCAAAAATCAATATTTTTGGCTGAAATTTTGACAACATTATAAACAATGTATAGACCAAAAAATAATGTTGTTAAATTTATAAATTTGAAGTTTTCATAACATATGTGAAAAAAGTCGTTTTCGTGCATACCAATTTAAAAAATCAAAATTTCTTCGAAAAATTTAGGTAGCACATTCAAAATGTCACCATAGCCTAAAAAAATATAGAAAATGATGTGAACAAAATAAGACAAATGGCTTTTTTTTTGCACCAATATTTTAGGCTGTGATGAAATTTTGAGTATGCTACATAAATTTTTCATAGAATTATGCATTTTTGAAATTGGTATGTCCAAAAACGACTTTTTTCACATTTGTTATGAAAACTTCAAATTTATAGATCTTATCAACATGATTTTTTGGTCACATAAGGTCTATACATTGGTTATAATTTTCAGCCAAAAATATCGATAATTGACAAAGTTGCAGAAGATTGAACATGGCGTTTTTTTGGAAGCAAAATTTTGCTCGGCTTTGTTTTGCTACTGAGTGTATATCACATTTATTAGCAGAGCAGCACATCGAAAGTTTAGGTTCATTATTCTTTATATGCAATACAATTTCAGATCATACATTGATATCCCAAGTAAAATAATTTTAAATCAACTTTTTTTTTTCTCGTGGCTACATTATCTAAGCTTTCAGGTTCATGGTGGATACGCGGGTCCGTATACAATTGGAGCAGGACTACATCATGCAGAAAAAAAATAAATAAAAAATTTTTTTTTTTTTTTTATTTTTATATCCTTTAATTTTATTTTGTTTTTGACGTAGGACTACGTCTTTAATTTCTATACTGGGTCGCCGTTCTAAAATTTCTGAAATCGACCGTGTTACTGGTCGTTTTGGATATTTTGAGCGATAATAACTAAGTCATTGCATAAACGATTTTCATATCGTTTGCACCAATCGATTGGAAATAATTCTACGTATCAGTTTTAGTAATCAAGTTAATTGATTTTTAACATTAACTTATTAAAAATAACGTAAATGTAAGGTGATGTCTTATAATTTATAATTTCGATTCGCAGAGTAAATTAACCAAATTTCCTAGCACAGTTTTCAAATCTAAGCAAGAGACGTCTCGCATAGTCTTCTTCTTCTTATTTTTTGTTCTCGAGAGGTAGATTCTGTTTCACGCTAGTGTTTGGCGAAACATCTGATTCCCCTCCCCTTTTAATGAATTTGATTCACATTGCTTTAGTTGATACCCCCTTTTGTTCATGCAATGGTACCCGATGCCATGATAAAAGGCACATTTCCGAACAAATGCCTCATTCGTACGGCAGCATTGAAGCTGCGCGGATCTCCCGGTGGGAGGAAAAGCTAGGCAGCACCCAGCAGCATCGCTCGGTACCCAGCAGTGCCCAGCATTGGCAGCAGTAGCCGGCGGTACCCAGCAGCAGCTGGCGGTACCCAGCAATGACCAGCTGGTCGCGGCAGCAGTAGCTGGCGGTACCCAGCAGTGCCCACCTGGTCGTTGCAGCAGCAGCTGGCGGTCGGTACCCAGCAGTAGCCAGCAGTGCCCAGCTGGTCGTGACTTAAAAAGCAGCTGACGATGGCAGTACATACAGTGGATTCCTGTCAAATATTCAGGCCATACATACAAATTTCGATCGCGTTCCCCCGACAATTGATGAAACCCGCCCTTATCAGGGCGAACAAAACAAATTGCATTACAACGCACCGTCTCAACATGGCGTAACTTGAAGAGCCCGGATAAAATGGCCGAGCCGCGTCTATCTATATGTAAATCCTGATTTTCTCTGTTCTGACAATTTCAAAGGGTGATTACCTGCCAATCATTCAGGCCATCCTGCTACTTGAGAAGACCGAGAAGCCAATTTGATCCCTATGTTCCCCCCGATAATTAATACAACCTGTTCTTTCTGGGCGACCAAAACAATTTTCCCAATAAAAGAGTTTGTTAAATTAATATATTATCTTGAGCTAATCGACATTTTCACTACATGGCGTTACTTCAACATGACGTTACTCCAATTCAGGCCATGTTGCTACTCGAGAAGACCCCCCCCCCCCCCCCTCTCCCCGACTATTAATAAAAAAGGTCGTTTTCAACACAATTTTCCCAACTAAAGAGTTTGTTTAATTGATTGTATAGAAGAAACAGAATATAGATGAAATAAATTAAATTCTCATGATATCCTAGCTATGTGTAAAGACATTTGAAAGATAATATCTTTACTGATTTAAACTCTTCTAATAATAATTTTCATTATTATTAAAATAAAAACAATAATTCTTATTATTTGTAGAAAATTTAATAAAATTATATACATATTAATTATCATATATACATATAAATTGTTTTCATATTCATTTCGATATGAATCACCAGTAGAAGAAATGAGCGGGAAATGAAGAATATCACACTCGCGCCAAAATACCACATCACGTGATACGTGGACCGTATTAACCAATCAGCAAACAGCAGAGCGGACAACGAGATCTGCGAGTAGCTGGGAACTTATAAAAGACCCATTTTTGAACTAATGCCTCATTCTTTCGGCAGCATTGGTGGGAGAAGTTGGTGGTGGCAATATCCCGCTAGGCAGCACCCGGCTAGGCAGTACCCAGCTGTGGCAGCAGCAGCTCTGGGTACCCAGCAGTGCCCAGCAGCAGCTGGCGGTACCAGAGCACCTAGCAGTACCCAGCAGTGCCCAGCTGGTCGTGGCAGCACCAAGCTTTGGCAGCAGCAGCTCTCGGTACCCAGCAGTGCCCAGCATCAGCTGGCACAAAAAGCAGCTGACAATGGCAGTACTCATTGTGGATTCCTGTCAAATATTCAGGCCATACCAGGCTGCCACGACCAGCATCAGGCCATTTCAGACCGAGAAACAAATTTCGATCGCGTTCCCCCGACAATTAATAAAACCCGCCCTTTTCAGGGCGAACAAAACATTTTGCCTAATTAAAGAGTTCGTTTTATTAATATCTTATGAGCTATCCGAGTAATGAAAATAGCATTACAACGCACCGTCTCAACATAGCGTAACTTGAAGAGCCCGGATAAAATAGCCGAAGCTGTTGGTGCTTCGCACCGCGTCTATCTATTTGTTAAAGCCCAGATAAAATGGCCGAAGCTGTTGGTGCTTCGCGTCGCGTCTATCTATATGTAAATCCTGATTTTCTCTGTTCTGACAATTTCTTAGGGTGGTTTCCTTCCAATTATTCAGGCCATCCTGCTACTTGAAAAGACCGAGAAGCAAATTTGATCGCGTACCATGTTCCCCCCGACAATTAATACAACCCGGTTTTTTCAGGGCGACCAAAACGATTTGCCCAATTGAAGAGTTTGTTTAATTGAAATTTCGTTGCCTTTGTTGTAATCCTCATCTTTTCACATGAAATATGGTACCTAACGCCGCAGCCAGCGGTAACTAGAATAGTATCAGCTTTCCTTCAGTCGCATCATGCATCTTGTGTACAATTTTGACACATACTACGGTGGAAACAACGATGTAGATTGACGAATACACCAAAGGGGAGGGCCCGCGGTTGAACTCGAAGCGTTAACTTAACGCTTCCTTAAACTTAACGCTCCTAAAACACCTAAAAGACTAATATTATATGCTTTTCTTCCATGGAACAGAACCAACAACAACGACCACCCATTCGACTGTCTACCAAATCATTATCTGGTACTCGACAATTACCGGTTCTACTCGAATCACTCCAGGAACAGCGAATAACTGAATACCAAACGGCCATTTTTAGGGCCACTTCAAGAGTTATAAAGAGTTGACTGTATTAATTTTCGTGGAAAACTAAAACTAATAACAGATGGTTTGATGAGTCTTTAGACAGAACAAAATATAGTAGATATTTATTAATTCTATTACAATTCCTCCACATCAACAAGCAGTCCTACGTCGACTTTGCAGATATGTCACTGACATATCTCACCTTTTCGTTTTTTTTATAAGACATTTTCAGCATCGCCTTTATGCATTCTTGTCAGTTATAGCTCATCTAACCTACGTTATGGGTCCAGATGAACAAGAGCTATCGAAAAATTCAATTTTTTAATTTTTTTTGTTTTAGTTTTATTAAGATTCAGTTTTTGGAATCATACTCATATGAAATTTAATTCGCCTTGTTATTAGCTGTTTTCAGTTTTTCCAATATTATTATGCTATTAATACACATCTAATTTTTATTTTCAGTAACATACCAGTAGATGTCAGATATATACCTACGTTTATTATGTTCTCTGACTATTATTGTGAAAACAAATTCTAATCTTAGTAGATCTTAATCCAATAGAAACTGTAACAGTGGAAGTCTTTCGATGAGTGTATGGTCAGCTTAGTTACGGGTATATGTATTCTAGTTTAGTTTACTGGCCTGCTGGTGTAAATATTTTATATTATAACGTCAGTTTATTATTTTATGTTATGATTTTAAATGATGTGACTTAATTGCATTTGAAATTCATTTAATAAAAATCACTATTTCCGATGAAACTCACTATAAAAATTATTGTAAGGAAACGGAACAGCACATCGAAATTATAGGTTTATTATTCTATTGCTAAATATATAATTTCAGATCATCCATGGATATCCCAAGTTTTATGAGATAATTTTAAATCAATTTTTTTTTCTCGCAGCTACATTGTCTAAACTTTCAGGTCCACAAATGGAATTGTTATTGTTATTCTTGTATTCATTCACTATATTATTTGTCATATTAATTCATCACTATATTTTTTATATTTCTAATATTAATTCACTATATTTTAAATATTGCTATATGAAATTGAATATATATTGGGAAGAGAGGGAGCATCAGGGTATCACTCAAGCTGGAATTGGACAATGGAGTGGTATGACAACCGGCGTCTAGGAGGGAACAAACAGTATCATTTTCTTTATCCTACCGATTCGATTGTGATGCTGTGAATTCAACTCCAACAATTTCAGTGAGAGTGACGCGCCCTTCTTAACAAGCCATCCCGTAGAAAGCTTAATAAGTATTGCGAATTGGGTTATTCGATTTGTTGGATCGTATCGTTGGAAGGAGAATCTTATGTTCCCGCGGGTTTCACGTAAGTGTCTCTGCTTACGGGTCCGCCCCACCGTTTTTGGCCCTCCATACAGCGTTACTGTGAATACAGCCCAGTACCTCAATTTGATCTTGCTATTAAGTGGAGCTGCATACATGAAAAGGTCTTAGAAGGGATGGTGGCCACCTTACATACAAACATTACATACATTTCGTCTTTGTTAAAGTACTCCTCCAGGTTCATTATCTCTCGACTAAATCGTTTGAAACTGGGTCCTTTAATTATTACCAAGAAATTAATCCAATTTTCAAGGGCACGATATCCATTAACATAAAAAAAAACTAGCCAGTTTTAGGCGCTCGGCATAATTGAGACTTTTTGATGTTATTTTTTTTATATAAGGGGGCCAACGATAGATTGGTCCAATAATATCTTGTATGTCAAAGAGAATATTTCTACTAGGAGCAATTTCTTCACGATAAGCCCTAGCCATAAATTCTAAAACGTTGTCCAACATCTAAATAAATAACTTTCTAAAATTCTACCGCACAATTAACTGCATGAATACGATCACTGTAAACTTTACAAAAGAAAACGGCCAACTGCTTCCAGAACGCGTATTGCCTTAGCTATATATTAGATAGGATAAAGATGTGTCTGAGTGCAACATTTTTTTTTCTGAATTGTTTTAATGCATATCAGTTCGATACCATGAGATGTTTGAAGTGTCATTACTTTTTTGTTTCTTCGTTTACCATTACCAATCTTTTATGATTGGTAGCAGGCATATTATTACTCTAATTTATTAACTTTATTTCTTCACAACATAAGAGTGCATTTTGAGATATTTCTTATTTTTCGGACAAATTTCACTTTTTTTGCAGTTGAATTTTTTTCACGATACATTGTTTCTTAGGATATATCTTTAAGTTATCTAAAACTTTTCTGAAGACACCATTTGGATTAAACGAACCGTTTTCAGTGTACAATTAAGCTTATCACGTCTAAGTGTGGTAAAGACTGTATTCGATGAAATTTGGACACACGCAATTGTTCGTAACTTTTTAGCGTGTGGGTAAAAATTATTGAAATTTTAACTGAATGTATTTCATTGTGTTGTGTCAATTGTGTAATGAGTTTCGTGAAAATTGGTCGAGTGATTTCAGTGATGGCTTCGAATGAAGAAATAGTGCGCCAACAATGTATCGGTGGATCGGAAAACAGCTCGGAATCGCACATTCAACCGTATCTCATGTGATCAAAACGTTCAAAGACCGTAAGACAATCAAGCGGATAAAATGTAGTGGCAAAAAACGTGGCACATCAAATCCGGAGAAGGCCAAGATGGTATTGAACCAATTTAAGCGTTATCCCAACATTTCGATGCGAAAAAGGCGAAAGTTTCAGTTTGTTTTGTGCAGAAAACAACGAAACGTTCTGGATTACATGTGTACAAGGTCCAGAAGGCACCGAACCGGAGCGATAAACAGAACTCGGTGGCCAAAACTCGTGCAAGAAAACTGTACAGGGAGTGGCTCACAAAACCGTTCTGCATTGTGATGGACGATGAGACCTACATTAAAGCCGACACCAAACAAATGTCAGGACAGGAACACTACGTCGCCACCTCTAAGTTGGCCGTTCCGGAGAGTGTACGGAAGAAGAAACTGTCGAAATTCGCCAAAAAATTCCTTGTCTGGCAAGCGATCTGCGGATGTGGCAAAATGAGTCAGCCCTTCATCACCTCTGGGACCGTCAACGGACAAATCTACAAGGACGAATGCCTCCAAAAACGACTTCTGCCCTTCTTGAGATCTCACGATGGTCCGACACTGTTTTGGCCAGATTTAGCATCTTGCCACTATGCCCAGTCCGTCTTAGACTGGTACAAAGATAATAATGTAGTTTTTGTACCAAAAGACGTCAACCCTCCAAACACTCCGGAACTTCGCCAATTGAAAAATTTTGGGCAATCATGAAGGCAAAGCTCGTTAAAACTCCAAAACTGATAGAAAATGAACTTGAACTAAAGAAAGTGTGGTTAAAAGTAAGTAAGCAAGGAGAAGAGGTTCAATAAACCAATGATGTCAAAACTTAACCATTTAGTAGTACTTTATTTTCAGAAAGTTTGAAAAGAATCGGGCACAAGGAAAATTTTTGGCGACCTATTTTGTGTGTCCAAATTTCATCGACTACAGTCTTTATTGTACGTTCTGGAAATGTGGTAGTGTGTTTTGGGCGAAAACGTAACAAACTGCTGCCAAAAAGATTACAAATGGTTAGCCAACTTTTACGTTATCTGTACGTACAAACGATGTTTTCACTACGATGGACGAGATTGTGCGTGCGTTAAACGTCACTAAGCTTAAATATTTTAATAAATCAGTTGTATTTTACATAGGCCCTTCTTGAAACTAGTCGTGATTGGCTATGTGGTAACGAGACAAAAAAATGGCGTATCGAATTTCAGCTAAATTAATTATGATGAATCAAAATAACTGATTTTTTTTATTTCTGTTGCTTGGAACTGAGTTTGTTTTGCTGCCGGTTACGCCGTCTAATTAATTTTTCGCTATTTATTAATTAACTCTGTATTGAGTTAGTTGCTTTCTGTGTAATTTATCTGATTGCATGCAACTAGTTGCATACAATTTAATTGAGATTTTCCTATCAGATCATAGAGGGATGCAACTGTTCAAGGTTTTGCAAATATGTAGATGTAGTTTACACGATCGCAGAAGTGAACTAAGGTTTGTGTTGCGATTACGTACACGAATGCAAAGAATAGCCCAATGGTGAGTAAAATATAATTGCATCGTAATGTTGTCTCGGTGTGCTGGTCCTATTAGTAAGGCAGAAGGATATTAGTCAACTTTTTCATTATGACGTTATGTTGGATCATACAAAAGAACACTGGGAGAATTAATTTATTTATTTATTTGCAATCAATCGCCCTATAGGTACAGTAATATCAGCAATCAATATGAAACTACCGATTTGAAATTGGTTCACTGTTGTAGAACTCCTCTGTCCGAAGTACACCTTGCATCCTGCACCTTGCAATGCATTCTTGCGCTTTTCTATACTTGAAACTTTTTGTTTTTTGATTCTCTGGGTTATTTTGACAGAATTTTTTAGAAAGCGTTCGTGTGAATTACTTTCTCTGGGGGAAATCATTAAGCTTGTTCATCCTGAGGCAAAAACTATATCTTTTTCTTCAGGCTATCTAGCCGTTAGTAATATTACATCATTTGTCACTTGAATATAGATTAAAATAAAATATTTAACAATATTTGGCTTATAGCGGGTGGATAGTCATGAAGAAAACGAATATTTTTTTTGGCTCAGGAAGTACTAGCACACCGGTCCCAAGCTTAATGATTCGCCCCTAAGACCGTAACTCACACCAATACACTCTCAAATATTCTGTCAAAATAACATAGCGAATCAAAACAAAAACAAAGATACTTGTACCAAAAGGTACTTAAAAGCGCAAGAATGCATGGTAAGGTGCAGACTGCAAGGTGTACTTCGGAACTAGGGGTTCTACAACAGTGAACCAATTTCAAATCGCTAGTTGCACATTGATTGTTGCTTATATTTTATTACATATATGAGTAGTTTATTAGCGAACATCATTATAGTGTACAATATTCAATTCTGATTTTGTCGTCGTAAAGTCAATTTTGCTGGTTTCGCAGTTTTTATTGTATTTCGCCATCATTCGATTTAAGGGCCCAAACTTAGCCTAATGTGTAGGATGGTGGCCTGCAATAAATACACAAAATTACATTTGGTTTCGTAGTTGCTGAGCATAAAATTTCGTTTACAGCTGAGTCCAGAGTGAATTTTCCACACTTTATCAATGTTTGGATGATGATGAGCATACATGAGCTTAATAAGATGGTTAAGGGAATCTTGTCCAACCTTCTTCTTTTTTGAAGTGCAAACAGTACAAATTGTTCCGAACTGATTATATTCGTTCTTCGTGCGTGACTGAAAACGGTGACCATACTACGCTACAATACTCTAGTATTGACCTCACTAATGAAACATTTAATTTTTTTTATAGTGTATGGGTAATAAAAGCTGTGAATTAATTGTTTTACAAATCTAAGCATGTTATTGTCTCTACTGATGATTGTGTTATAGTGGTTAATGGATATCATTTTTTATTTAGAATAACAAAAAAATCTTTGATTATTTCTATTGCCTGATTTTCTAGAGAGATTGTACAGTCAGGTGTGTTTCGCATTTTGAATGATATTGAATAACGGTTTTGGACGTTTAGCTGCAAAGGTTTTTTTTTTATTTTAGCGAATTTAGAGATTTTTTTTTGAAATTAGAGATTATACATGGTTTTTTAATAGCCCAATATTTTATTTTTTTATTTATATATCGTCAGCATAAATGAGATTTTTCGCGTTGCTTTTAAATCTGACTATTTGTTTACCATTTTTTGCAGTTTGAATAGAAGCATGGGTACATCAATGTGATCAAAAGCCTTGCTGATATATAGCTTTAAGACGGTTTTCGTTGACCATTCCAATCAAGGAATAGTTGAAGAGTTCCAGTAAATTTGTTTTAGCCAAAAAAATGGATCCCATCCAATCCAATTATTACCAAGATCTTTTCTCTTACTGGCTGCGTTTGAATCAGGTTAGTTCAGGTTAGGTAGATATAGTTGTAGTTTAATTTAATAAAACAGTTTTCCATTAATGATCACTTGGACAAGTTTTGGAATGCAAGAGAAAATTAAAAAAAAAAAAAAATAGGAACTAGATTGGAACTTGTGTTATTCGAGCGACATATTGAAAAGCTTTTGGCTGTTCGGCAGCATCGGTGGTTAAGCTCGAATTAGTGCGAATTTGACCAGTGCTCGTGTGATAAAAACATTTGAGCAAATGGTGTGAGCTACCAGCCCATTAAAAGTGATGGGGAAGGTCCATTAGTAAAGGAGGGGGGGGGGGGTAGGGTTTACGTGACAATTCATACAAAAATGTATGTCAAGTTAACCAGAACGTAATCATGATTTCCTTAGCAAAGTTATCGTTTCCATGACGTTTGTTATTTTTGCTACCTGAAGCCATGGATACCAGGTGGTTTTTCCAAATGTCTGTTGTGAACATTGAAAAATGTCTGTATTTGTGTATCTGTAATGTCTGTGTTAATGTATTGAGTATTTTGTCAAAAATTTACGTAAAGAATATAGGAGAGGAAAGTATTTGATTTGAGAGCTAGGTAAGGAATGGTTTCGTATTCATTTTCTTTTTCTGCTTAACAACTATCACAGACTTTCGGGAGAATCTCTTATTTTTTTTAAGGATTCTTGGCCTTTCTAAATTTACACATATTCGTGAGGTCCTTCTCGTGATCCATTGGAGGAGATGGACCGGCTGAAGATAATCGTTGTATTGGAGACCGCTTACACCCCAACGTCCATAACCTGCGTTCGATAGAAAATGTTTGGTCTTACCTTAAATTGAGGATCTACTCCAATAATTTCGTTCCTAGAACGGAGAAGCCAAGACCAAGAAAGAGCTGCCGAAATCCATCTTTTTATCGGCCATGGATAAAGTTTCGGTCCACTGCTGTACGGCCGCTTGGCATTTTTGCAGAAAATTCAATAAACGTATTCTGTAACGAAAACTTTAGACCATTTGATACTAAAGTTTAGCTCATTTACAAAACCTTCCGTGACTATGCTTCGTATTTAATTTTCTTTTAGAAAACTTTTATAATTATTTGAAGATTAACTTTTATTTATATAATATTTTTTTCGCATTTCTTTGCTTTTATACAAGTAACATATTAAACAATTTATTAAATAAATTTCCAAAAATACAGGGCAAACTTATCAAAGCAAATAGTGACCATGGCAACAGTAAATTAAAATGTATTAATATCAGTTTTGTAAAATTTCAATGGATTTAATAAACTTTTTCAGGATTCCTTAAATTAAGATTTTGGTGAAATGTTGCTATCGCTGAAAACGAACGAAAACGTGCTAAAGCGCGAACCACAGATCTCTACACTTTAGCACTTTACAACATTTCTTGCTTTTCAGGGACAACCGAATGGAGATCATATATAATAGATACGAATGATTGCAGGCTATTTTCATTTACATAAATATATACACTATTATATAAATATTTCATGGGAATGAGAGGGACCATCAGGGCACCCGATTGAAGCACTCTGGATGGGGAGAGTGGGAATGCCAACTCCCCATTGCTATCAGTTTGTGAATTCTCCCCGCCCATTGGGGCATCCTCATGTTAGATAGCTTGCTCTTTTGGCCAATTGTTCAGTCTTGTTGTTGGAAGGAGAAACTTTATATCCCTGTGGATACGTATAAGTGATGTTGCATATCGATCCACCCAACCCCTTTTCGGCCCTTCAAACAATGGCATGATTAGGATAACCAGTGGTTATTGAAGCTTGATCAAGTCTAACAGAGAGGAGTGCTCATTGCTGTCGGACTTAGTTTCCGTGTTACAATGGGTGGTAGTATACATCATACATCATACAATGTTCTTTGCGTAAATACATACCTCTCAAGTCATCAGTCCGCTATCAACAGAAGATATGGCAAAGCTCAAAAAACTTTTCACAAATTTTCAAAATATTTACAATGATGACTAAACTTGAGATCTATTTCGATATCAATATAAATGTTTGTAAATGTCTGTAATCTGTATGAGGTCTGTATGCGTGATCAACTGTCTGTATAAATACAGACATGTCTGTTTATCTGGCATCCCTGCCTGGAACAATGTTACACAGGAGTTATTATTCTCATTGGCGAACAATGTTCACGTTTCCATGACTTTTGAAAAGATGACCTGTTCCGAAATTCGTGACTCGAAGCTGCCGAATAACAGAACGTATATTCCCGTACACTCTCATTACTGGCACTCTGGTCAAAACTAATTGCCAGTTTGTCTGAAATTATGCTGCTATAGTAGTAGGGTTATTTTTAAAGTTGCCATCTGTCAAATTAAAGTGAAAATTAGTTTTAATGTTCCAATTTGAAAACAGCCTTGAACAAAGTTAAATTGACGTGAGTCTAGAAGAGGTCCAGATTTCCTTGATATGTTGTTTTTATTCAAACTGATAAAAAGAGAACTTCATTTTCTGAACAAAATAATATTCTCGTCAATGATGTAGACTCTCGTTTCGAATATATAAAGCAAGATCAAAATAATAATTCCACCATTTGTGATTCAACTCACAGAGTGACTGCTCAATCGCGTACAAAGTCTTATCGAGCGGCGCTAAGACAATCATTTTTTCTAATGCAATCATTTTAAAATAGTTCCAGAAGATAAGATTCGATCAAATTTGGGATTTCCCGATGGATTCTCGTTATTAAGGCGTGGGGTTTGCTTTAACCGACAGTTAACTGTTTATTTTGAAAATTTTAGCACTTTGGCTACGGAAAAATCAAAGATCCGACCGGCAATCGCACCCGCCCATCTCCAGCATGGTTTTGTTTTGCAGCTGCGTCATTGCCAACTGAGCTAAGGGAGGACCTCTTTAATGGGTGTTAATCAGTCTAAGATAGTTAGTTGACATACCGTCGACTCTTATTTGATTATCGTAAATCTTTGATTGTTTGACGCCTGTCACGAAATATCGATACAAATTAAACGCTTATAACTTAATAAATGCTCATTAGATCTTCTAGATGTTTACATCAATCGGTTGGAAATTTTCCCGCGTATCAATTCAATTATCAAATATTAAATGTTAACAATTTTAAACTATTGAAAGCAACGAAAATGAAAGGTGATGTCTTATAATTTCGTTTTGCAGGCTGGATTTCATAAGTTCACAGTACTTTCCTATCACAGATTTCAAATGTGAGCAAGGGTGGTCTCATGTGCAGCAGTGAACGATATAAAACGGATACACCTTCGCAAATTTTCTTATTCTTGTTGCAGTACTGGAGCAACAAGTTAGTTTGAATTGGCAGCTGGCGATGGCATGTAATCTGGAGAGTGCATTGGCTTCATTCCGCAGTGCTGAGCGGCAAGGCGCCAATGTGAATTTGGTAGCTGGCGGTGGCACGTACCATAGACGAAGGTGCACTGGCGACCAACCATTGTTCAGCTGATTGATCTGCAGGCTGTTGCTAGCTAGCCATTGGCAAGGCAACCTTTGTTAGGCAGCCATTAATTATGCTGTGGTGTGCTAGGCAGTCGATTGCTTGGGCCAGTGTTATCTTTTTAGCCAGCCGGTGCTTGTGTGTGTGTGTGTGTGTGATATTTGGTAGACATCGTTTGGAAAGGCGCAACTTACAACGGCTGATCTAACCTGCTTCTTCAAAAGACCGAGAAGGTTTGAATTCAAATGCGGACCATTTAAAATCCGTCCTTTTCAAGACGACCAATTTAATTTTGAGAGAATTTGTTTGATTTGAATTTATCTAACATTGCTTTCCAATTTCTTACCAATTGGATGATAGCGGTGGCTAAAACTATTTTAGTTTTCTCTTCGTTGCATACCTTGAGCATTGTGTACAATTTTAAATTAATTGCCGTCACGGAAAATTGAAACACCGCACTCTAATAATTCGATCGTTTGTTGATTGATATATTTTTGAAAATTTTGCTCTAATCTAGAAATTTTTACGATTGCCATTTTATTTACTCAAATATTTAAAATTTGACAAATAAAAGATGAATATATTTCGCGTTCATATCCATGAACATTTTAAAGAATGTTGCGTTCCTGCAAGTATCAAGAAACTCCCTATTACGGACAACGTTTTGATTCTCGAACATGATATTCCAAAGTTATATTCTCTGCACATTCCAATTATTCCTGTTAGAAATAGTTATTCTGATGTGTTAACGATTCGCGTTGGATAGGGTTTTACTTCTCTGGGTCCTCCCTTAGCTCAGTCGGTAAAGGCGCAGCTACAAAGCAATACCATGCTGGAGGTGGCTGGGTTCGATTCCCGGTCTGGTCTAGGAATTTTAAGTAAAGAAAAATTTCTCGACTCCCTGGGCATAGCGTATGATTGTACTTGCCACACATTCATACTAATGCAAAAATGGTACTTGGCATCGAAAGCTCTCAATTAATAACTGTGGAAGTGCATTTAGAAAACTGAGTTGAGAGCAAGCAATAAGCTAATTGTGAAAGCAATAAGCTTGAAATTCTAAAGAAGAATAAGAAGAAGAAAGGTTTTACTTCTAGGAAGAAATACGTTATGAGAAACTGTGAAGTGTGAATAAGTGCAATGCCAAATCGTTAAGGTGCCAACTGTATGCGCAAATTTCGGAAGCGCGTTAAGATCGAACATACGGAAAATCCTTTCTCAAGAGTGTACAATAGAATTTTCTAACATACTTACTATCTAATGCTGGTCTAACGATCTATTTGGACCACAACAACGCTATTTTGATCAGACTAGGCCTTACGGCAAGGGTAGGGGTCAAATTAAGATTTGAAAATATCTGAAACAGTGTGAACGCTTATAGCTTTATCATATATCGATTTTCGAGATTTTTGCGACTGTCAACTATCAAAGATATCATTAATTATTGAATTTAAATGCAAAAACAGACCCTGAATGGTCATCATATCAACGCAATCACTACAGCCAGAACAATCGTTGCCCTTCCATCATACCAAAATTCAAACCAAACGGCCATTTCCAGGGCCGCCAAATAATTTCTAAGAAGCGAATTATAGCATATTCTAACATACTTTCTCACTTACTTATGTTAACCCAACGTCCCGTTAGAACAGTACGCTACGAAAATAATCAAACGGGTTAACGTAGTCTACGTCAACCGGTCGCGTGTTAAAACACAACGCCACTGATTTTTTTTTTAATATTATTCATACATAAACAATAACCATCAGAAGAGCCTAATTCGGCATATCATCCCAATTGTAAGCGGTAGGCTGACACCATCTAAAATATCGTTTCTGTATGGTACGAGCTAATTAGGGTTCACTCGTGATACCGAAATTGTCAAGTGTTTTCATGCTGCTTTCAACATAAATTGAAACAAATGTGTTTGATTAAGTTAACGAATTTGTTTCATGAAATGGTTATAATGTAGTTTGATTTTTTTGTTTTCCTGGAATATTTGGATATTAATTTCAATCACAAAATTCCATGCCAAGTGAATACGCACTACTCATGCTGCTCTTACCACAAACATTTTTTTTTCTTTATAGATAAAAAGAGTTACATTTTTCATTCGCAGTTAGGGTAGGTATATAAATGGTAAATTGACGACAACCATTTACATGCTGTGGCTTTTCTATAACATTATCCCCATTGGTATAATCATGGATAAACAGGAATGAATACAATATTTATAACTGTAGCAAGAGATACATGTATACATCAATAGACGAACGCCGGATGTATAAAATGTAAGTGTACGGTTGTTGCAGCGCATAAGCCACGCCTGAAATTAAAAGGAGATGGCATATGTTTCGTTGCTGATTTTCCAGATGCTTCATTTGAACATGTGTTGGTAGGGTGGAATACAGTGAGAGTGGCTGAAATCGCTCTACTACTTCTTATCAAGGGAAGGAAGAAAGCGTGGACCTCCCGTACCAAACGCCTTCATATAGAGTTAAATAATGTGATAATTTGTATTTATCGTTGGGAGCATAGATGCTAGAAAGATTAGTTTATGCTCCTTTTGCCTGTGGGTGGACTTTTGGCATTTGAACCAAAAGTCTGGCAATAATTTGCCAAGGTTATAGCGCCTTATCTCGCTCACTGAAATTTAAAATTTACAGAATAATACACTGTGCTTCCACTATATACAAGCTCATCGATTTAGCACCACCCGGGGGAGACTTGGTCCTATACCCAATGATTTCATTATCTCCAATCCGCTCAACCAATCGCAATGTTTTGTGATATAGTGGACGGATTATTATAATTTGAGATAACTCAATGCAGACGTCTTCCAAATTTGGCAGATCGACAGGCAATCGGTGGAGACCCACCTGGTACCTCATAGCAATATGCTTAGAGGCGGACCGGAAGATTTGATGAGCTACCTCCCCCAATTGCTTTTCGGCAACTGGACAATCGTAACAAAACGAAGATCTCAGACATAGAACTCCCAACAGTAGAAAGCTTTTGGTCTTGGATTACACCATAAGGGGGTGAAAATTGAATACTCAAAAATTGGTACCGGCACGAAAAGTGATCAGCTTTTCAACGTTAAAAACTCATCCGTCGCTCTTTAAATTTTCTCAATGTTTACGGAAATATTTCTATTAATTGGTTGCATTTTTCACAACTATTAAGCAATAAAATATTGAAAATAAGCAAAAGGTAGACTTATGTTTTGTAATTGAGAAAATCGAAGATTCCAATCGATTTTTTGTACCAATCGTGTTTAGGCGTGTAAGAAAACTTATAGATAATAATGATAGCGGCACACTGGAAAAAATCTTTTCTAAAAAAGGTGAACAAACAATCACGATCATCTGAACCGCAAATTCATTTGAATTCATGATTTAGTTCCCACAAACGTGATCTTGAAATTGAATCCAAATCCATGAACTAAGATCGAACTTGTTAAGCGCGGCAGCAGCTTCATAATGCTATAGCGAATGCAAAATAAAATCATGAGTTCGTGAAATCATCTTCGTATTTGTGTGATGTTGTTCCTGTTACCGTAAACTCAATTCACGCAAATTTAGAGCTGCCATTGCTTTTATTTTGAGTGTCCCGGCATATTTACGTATCCAGTTGTCCGTTGTACTAGGTTAGTCAAAAAGTTTTGAATGCAGAAAATAAAATACATTTATTTTTTGGGGAAATCACTTTTATTGCTCAGTATATAGTAGTCTCCCATCTCCCATAAGATCAATACACTTGGTCCAACGATCTTCCAACTTTGTTGTCCCATCACGAAAGTGACTTTCTGGAAGGACTACAAAATACTCCTCTAAGACGGCTATAACCTCTTCGTTTGATGAAAAATGCTTTCCACAAAGGAATTTATTGAGGTGTCAGAACAGCCAGAAGTCAGAGGGAGCTAAATCTGGCAGCATCCACCCTCTGCAACAATTTGTACTCCAAATCACTGATTTTCACGATGGTTTTTGAGCTGCGTGAGCAGGATCATTTTCTTGAAATAAAAAGATTTTTCTTTCTTCTGCAAACCGGGTCTATGACGTAGACTACGTCTTACGGCAAGGGTAGGGTGTAAATTAAAAATCTAAAAATAAGCGACCGTCACGAAATATCGTTACAAATTAAAGGCAAATAACTTAATAAATACTCAATAGATTTTCAAGATGTTTACATCAATCGGTTGGAAAATATTCCGCGTATCAATTCAATAATCAAACAGTATCCGTTAACAATTTCAAGCTATTGAAAATAACCAAAACATAAGGTAATGTCGTATAATGACGATTTTTCAGAGTAAATTTACTAAATGCACTGTCCTTTACCATCACAGATTTCAAATTTAAGCAAGAGAGGGCTGATATGCAGCAGTGAACGATATAAAACGGGTACACCTTCGCAGGTTTACTCATAAATGTCGCAGTAATGGAACTGGGCAGTGTATAGAGCCATCAAGGATCAGCAGCTGGCAATGGAGGCAACCCCGATGGCATGAAACCTTTTGGAGCGACTTTGTCGTGATTTTTTTGGTTTCGGCTCATCTTCGGCGCGCCATTCGGACGATTGTTGACTTGTGAGCATATCAAATTCATATACCCACGTTTCATCACCAGTTATGATGCGTTCCATGAATGTGGGATCGCTATCTGCGTTCGCAATCATCTGTTTAGCGACCTCAACTCGATGCTGTTTTTGCAAAAAATTCAGCTCTTTTGGAACAAGTCGTGCTTCAATGCGTTTCATGCCCAGAATTTCCGTCAAAATGTGTTCGGTCGATCCAAATGAGATATCAAGGAGTGCAGCTATCTCCCGAATGCTAATTGAGCGGTTTTCCATAACTAAATTCTTCACGGAAGCGATGTTTTCATCGGTAGTTGAGGTCGATGGTCGTCCAGAACGCGGCATGTCACTCACGCTTTCACGGCCTTCTTTAAAGTCTTTGTGCCAAACAAATGTACGATTTTGTGACATAGAGTCCTCACCAAAGGCTTTTTGCAACATTCTGAGCGTTTCCGCTGCAGAAAATCCGTTTGCAACACAAAATTTCACACAAACGCGTTGTTCAATTTTTTATCCATGGTAAAAATCGCCGAGCGTCTATTTTTCGACTAACAAAAGCAGTTGTCAAAACAAAACTAATGGATAATTTGCTCTCACACTTTGACAGAATATCAGAACTAGTGTTGCCATCTTACACTAAAAAGATTTTACCGAAAAAATAAAGGCGGCCTTTTTAAATTGAAAATTACCGGAACTTTTTGATCACAAGGTAAGTCATACTTTGTTCACAAATTTACAGAGTAATGCTTAGCAAGAGTTAGAGTTTATATTCCAACTCGTGATGTGGAGATTGTAGGAGTGGTCACAGAGGCGAGTCTGTGCCCTGAAATTTTGGAGAAGCGGGCGGTTGGCCGATTTAAGAACCCTCTACTCCCCCCAGTTCAGATACTGGAAGTAAGAAAATTAGTTAAAATATCGCACAGCGAGGGTAAGAAAAGGTTACCCCCACAGACTCGTTTCGGGTGATCTTTGCTGGATCAACCTTCCTCACTACTTAGAACTGGACAAACTTCGGCTACCTGTGCGGTTATTTGTGCACCCCGGGTAATGATCTGCCAAAACTGCCAGCAGATGGGGCATACGGCCTCCCATTGCGGCAATAAAACACGATGCTCAACTTGCGGGGAGAAACATGAGGCTGGTCCCTGTGCAGATAACACACTAAAATGCGTTTTCTGCAAGGGAACTCCTCCCCACTGCTCTCTCGTCATGCCCGGCGTACAAACAACGCGAAGAAGGGAAAAATTGGAACGTTCTCTAAAACAACGTTCAAGGCAATCTTTTGCAGAAATGCTTAGGAAAGCCTCGCCACCCGATATCAATACAAATCCTTTTGCTCCTCTGTCAGATGACGAGTTCTGAAGTTCGGATTTGGTTGAGGAGGGGACATCATTCAGTTTTCCGGAAGGTGCTCCACAGAAGCGAAAACGCATCCGAGCAGGCTGAACAAGAAGCCCCAAATCAACATGCCCAATTCAAAGAGCAGTGGAAATAAGGATATTGGAAATCCTCCTGGTTTTCGAAGTGCCAACTACACAGGATTTTCCATCTCGGGGACATCCAAAACCTCTGATGCCCCGATTTTAAGAACCAAGAAGCCCCCTCTTCATCTGGGCTCGTTCTCATTCGATGATATTGTGGAAGGTATTTTCAAGTACCTCAGAGAATGTCTGACCCTCTTAAAAGCACTGTAATGGCAATGCTTCCCACTGTGAAAACTTTTGAAGAAATTAACATTGAAGTTGATCACTGTTCTGCAGTGGAATTGTCGAAGTCTTATTCCTAAATTGGAATCATTTAAATTTTTAGCTCACAATATCAGTTGTGATGCATTTGCTCTTCTGTGAAACATGGCTTTCACCCGAAATCGATCTTCCGATTCCACGATTTCAGCATTATTCGGCTTGATCATGAGGATTCACGTGGAGGAGGAGTACTTTTGGGGATCAAAAAATGCTACTCCTTCTATAGAGTGAATTTTCCTCCAATTCCAGGTATTGAAGTTGTCACATGTCAGGCTGTTATTAAAAATAAAATCCTTTGCATTGCTTCCGTTTATATTCCTCCTAGAGCCTCAATAAACCAGAAACAACTTTCAGATATTTGTTCGGTTCTTCCTGCTCCGCAGTTGGTCATGGGAGATTTTAACTCTCACGGTGGGCTGGGGAGAACTGTACGATGACAACCGGTCTTCCCTCTGTGACAACTTCAATATGACC